>PVNU02002280.1:0-289849 GCA_003013855.2 Liriodendron chinense
AGCCATGGAGTTGAACCCATGGTCTCAGGCTGATAGGACACTTTGAGTGGGGCCACAGCATAGTTGAATTCGTTTTGCTCTCTCTCTCTCTCTCTCTCTCTCTCTCTCCATACGTGTTGGCTGTTCTTAACTATTAAAAACTTTGTGGGCCACAAAAGTTTTATATCAAGCTGATCTTTGTATTTTCCCTTCATCAAGATCTTCTTGACTTTATCAACATTTTGGATGGAAGATAAACATTACGAAAACCTTACCATGGGCCCTTTGGAATTTTTAATGGTCAGCCACTCAATCACCACTGTTTCCTGTGGTGTGGTCTATCTTTTGGGACCCTGTCCTAAAATGGGCTGGAGAAACAGATTGACGGCTTGGATATACAACAAATCATCAAGGTGGCTCCACGGCAGCTAATCCGCTCACCTGAATGGGGCCACATATCCAATTTGCAAAGGTATTGTAGAAAAGCAGACGTGGCTTGTTCTTTCAGGACTCTTGCATGAAAAAAATACCCCGCTACATGACAAAAATAAAATAAAAAATTACATGCACCCCACTTATTAGGATTGGAATCCTCTGCACACATCTGGTAATTATATCTTACTAGGCACATGTGGGTAAGATACAGTCCGCTCATCAGATGGGTCATGTTGTGTGTTAGTCTCCTCGTTGGGTAGGCCAAACATTAGAAAAAGAGATGGATGTGTTCAACATAGTACTTACTCAGGTGGTAGATTCATAAGAGTTTCAACACGAGGTCATGGGTTCGAGCACCCACTATGGGTGTGTGGGTGCATGCTTGAGTTGAAAAAAAAAAAACACTCATGGCCTTTTGGTTGAGAGCATTCATATAATGATAAGAGGTGCGAGGCTGCTATAATCAAATTAGCCCAAACAATAGTTTCGATAGGACTTCGATTCCATCGAAGTTCAGTTTAATAAGACTTCGATTTCGTCAAAAACCAGTTCGATCCCATCGAACATGTGTCCAGCAACTTGCTGAACTCTTTAGACACTTCTTTGATCCTATTGAACAACCATTCGATGCCATCGAACTGGATGTCCAACAACTTTCTGAACAGTACTTTGATTCTATTGGAGCTCATTCGATCTCATCAAAAGGGATTTCGATCCTATTGAAGAAATCGTTTTCTGCCCTTTTTATAGTCATTGAAACTTTCAGGCTATTTAAAGGGGGCTCGATTTCTAGGCTTGGTGGGGGGATTTTAGTGTATTAGAAGCCATCATTGTTGCAAACATCCTTAGGCTTTAATCCTAATTCATTCAAGTCATATTCCTTGTGATTAATTACATGTTGGAGAATTCAAAGCTCAAATGAAAATGAACTTGTTCCCTCCTGATCTCTAGAAGTTTAGACACCTCTACCATAGGTAAAACCTTTATCTAAATCTCTCTTATAAATCATATTAGATGAAATCCTTTAGGTAACCATTTCCTAATAGTTGTATAGAATTCACCACCTCCTCCCATCACCTTGATCATCTCAAGAAGATCAAATGCAATGAGATTGATAGTTGGAGCTAAGGCATTGGTAACGCATCGTCAACAAGATCGGGGGAGCATGTGGAGCTGATTCAAACACGGGAGAGATAGAAGAAGCAACCCAAGAAGGCGCTACAAAAAGGGGCTCAATCCAACAAGTAAGTTGTCAATTGTAAGAGTCCGGTTCATACTCTTTTCTTGAGTAGAATTTAGTAGGGCCTAAATCAAGTATCCAAGGGTAGCATTTGACGGGAGTATATGTGAGGTTTTTGTGTAGGATCTTGACTTATGTGTTAAGTCTAAATTATCAAGTCTCCAAGGGGAACCACTGACACGAGTGTATACGTAGTCTACTAACACGGGTATATACGTATAAGTTCTTACGTAAGACCCGATTCTTGTGTAGGATTGCAAGGTTGGGAGGAACCTATTTAAAACTCACAGGTTGTGAGGTGAACCTGATTTAAAACCTCCATAATAAAATCCAGTATACTCATGGGTTGTGTACGACAACCAGGAGTGGAGTAGACAAGTAGTCAAACCACTATACATGCTTGTGTTTGTGATTTTTTTAGTACATCGTTATTCTATCATTGTTAGTTTAATTGGTAATTATATAAATGCTTGAATAAAATGTATGTTATGCACTTGATAGGTAGATTCACACACAAGATGTATTTTTATCAATAGGCTAGTTGGTTTAATTGCTTCATCATTTGTAGTCTATGTGATTGGACCCACTTAAGCTTGGAAGCTAAGTGTTACTTGCTTAATTCAGTTTAATTAATTATTAGTTTAATTAGGCAATAAATTTTTAAAAGGTACTAATTACCCTTTTCCTCTGGGACTTAGCCATAATTCTAATAACTCAACTCTAAACTTCCACATGTAGCATGTCAGCATCGTTTTAGACTACCCACACAATTTCAACCCCAAAAATAGCCATGGCTAGCTAGTGTCAAAGTTCTATGGGCCTCACCATGATGTATGTGTTTTATCCATGCCGTCCATCCATTTTATGAGCTAAGTGTAAGGGCATGAGACCTAAAAAAAATGAGGCAAATCCAAATCACAAGTCAACCACGTGACAAGAAAACGATGTTGATTGAACGGCCTTCTTAATGCCCATTGTCATGTTTATTTGCCATCCAACCTATCGATGAGGTCACACAGACCCTGGAAGAAGTGAAAACACAAACATCAGCTTGTTCCAAAACTTTGGCCCCCAAAAAGTTTTCAATGGTATGCATTCAATCCCCATTATTTCATGTGGTGTGGTCCACCTAAGATTTAGATCTACCACATTTTTTAGCTCATGCCCTACAATGAGCTGACAAAATAGATGGACGATTTCAAAGCTCCGTCTGGGGTCAACGGAGCTTTGACACCAGCTAGCTGGCTAGTGTTGGGCTCACTAGCCAAGCAACGTCCGAGCGCGGGAGACATAACGACGGGAGACATTTGTAGAGAAAGCTTATTCGCAGACATTCGTAGAGAAAGCTTATTCCATAGCTGTGATTTGTAACCCCCTCTGGTTTACTTTTTGAAAATAACTTTTTTAAAAGGAAGCCTGATCCGGCCGTCATGTGAGCGCCACGTGAATATGCAAATTTTTTTTATTTTTATTTTTTTGTGGTGATGTTTTTGCCCATACATCACAGACCCGTCAAGCTAATACATGGTGAAAATCGCAATTTTCCATATCCAGCATGTTTTTGCATATTGGACCCATGTGTTGTATCCCCGTATCATTACTACTTTACAACGTTTATATATATATATATATATATATATATATATATATATATATATATATAGAGTCACTCTCAAGTCCAACCGGTTGGACCACATTTTGCAGTCCACCCAGTTGATTTCTCTAAACCTCTTAAGTGCTTGTGACATCCAATCCTCCTAGTAGGTTGGCCCCACCATGATAATCTTCTAATGCAAAAATCAGCCTTATCCAATCATTATGTCAGCTACAATATAGAAAATAGTATATAGCCTTTGATTAATAGCAAAATTTTAGTGTGGTACACTGGGTTAGTGGATGAAGTTGATTTTTGTATGAATTGTTCCTCATGGTGGGGCCAACCTATTAGGAGGATTGGACGTTACAAGAGCTTAACAGATGGGGAGTAATCCACTGGGTGGATTGCAAACTGTAGTCCAACCGGTTGGACTTGAGAGTGCCTCATATATATATATATATATATATATATATATATATATATATATATATATATATTACAGAACATATACTACAGGACATGTTTCAATGGTAGAATGCAAATACAATAGAAAGCAGGTAAAGCAATTTGTTGTGTTGGAGTGGAAACTCCAATCCAAATACTACTATTTATTTTGGTTTTGTTTTTACATTGAAATAATGAAAAATTATCATTGTTACGTTCTATTATGATAAGCCAAATAATGCAATTGACACTATTATTGCAGTCAAATACAACTAATGTTACTATATAAGCAAGTTATAATCATTATTCATTTCTTTTACTTTGTTGTTGTAATTGATAAAACAAACCAGCCTTAAAAGAAAAAGAAAATGACCACAAAGTAATGCATCTTTCTTAATTTTTGTCTAATGTCATATTCTCTTCTTTCTTTTTAAGGCTTATTTTGGTTTGCTTATATAGAAGAAATTCAAACACCGAGGCCCCATTTGAAACCATGGATTTGGGGGATTTGAGGGGGTTTCAAATCCCTTAATATGTTTGGCACATAAAGCAATTGGGAGTTTCAGATCCCCTCAAAGAGAGGGTTTGAAATCCAAGGTGGAAGCTTGAATTACATCAAGTCCTTCTAAGAGTCACGTGTAACATTGTGTCACTAGGCTACTAAGCTATTGGGCACATGGCCCACTGATGATATCCCAAAACAATTAGATTATCAACTACATCACTAGAATTGCTTTAATAGGATGATCTGCGCTGTCCAAACATTGTCAATGTAAATCAATGGTTAAAAATCATTGGTTAGTCACTTAGATGTAATCCTATGCTTGTAGCCCATCTGAGACTTGGAATTTCGTCATTTTTGGCTAAAGTATATATTTCAATGGGCTTATTACAACCATTGTGTCAAGCATTATTTACTCACACTAGTTAGGGATATTAAAGTTGATCATTTGGTAATTAAATTAAAATCCCTGTAAATACACTATGCATAGCTATTTTTGGATTATGGGGGATTCTAAATCCAGGGTGCCAAACACAACGAGGGTGTTTCAAATCCAGGGTTCTAAATCTACACTCCAAACGAGCCCTAACTACTGAGTCCAAAGATTTCAAGACATTAAATGAGAATAATTTTAGTCATCAGCCATGGCGGGGACTTGGTGTAAAAGCCATCTCTAGCATCTAATTGGAAAATCTGATCACTGATCTGTACTATCGAATTGATGATCCACTGAGCGATGTTAAAAGAACTGCAAATGGTCGACCTAGACGTTCTTTCCTGTCCTCTCACTAGCTTAGTTGACAGAGGTTGCAATAAATAGTACGGGAGAGAGGATCGCGATCCTTCACGTTACAAGAATTTTTGAGATGGGTTATAAGACCAAACGAGAAGGTGGCCCACTGATTAGTTTATCGGATCGTTGCATGTGCACCAATTGGACGTGGGATAGTTCATAGACCAAGTTTTAGTGTATATCTTGTACACCGTTCATCCTATAAGCGTGGTCAGTTCACGAGATTTTGCTGGATCACATTGGACCAGAATTCTTTACAACACCTATCATAGAAAGCGCATGAAATGCCTGGGTTCTGTGTGGTACACAGTGATGAGTGTGAGACATCCATTCTTTTAAACCATCGAGCCATCTATTCACAAAATAAGAATGAAAGGAAAGAAAATAAAAAATGAAAAAAAAAGCTCAATCAAAAGCTCAGGTGGGCCATACCACGGGACCAATGTAAATTCATGCCTAATGCCTCTAAATTCACACCTTCCTTGTTGGAGTTGTCTTCAATTTTGGACACTTAGAGAGGGCTTTGGGTGATCGATGGGATCGGGTTGGGCACCTGAAACTACCCCGGAAATTGACTTCTAGAATCTGAACTGCTGGGTTTGTTTTTGAATTTTTAGGGGGGCCGATAACTGTTATAATGGGCCTAAAATTGTGTCGGGCGCCCAACGATTTTTGTAGGGGGGCTGAAATTCCTTAGAAATACTGTTGGAACTCTCTGAACAAATGTTTGTTTTGTTGGGCGCCCAACAGTGCGTGAACTGTATGTCCGTTGTACAATTTTGCGCGGGATTTGTTTCTGATTCCGTTGTTTCCTATTTAAGGGGGTGTAATGCGGGATTAGGGTGGAACATAAGGAGTCCTAGACGTCTTCGTGTGGGATTGAGAGAGTTTTAGGGTGAGAGAGAGCTTGATGAAGAGTTACGTTGGTCTTTTTTTGAGAAGGCTTGAGTTTTTCTCTGTGGAGCTTTGGGATCTGGGGTAAGTTTTCTTCATTCTCTTGTAACTTCTAATTCATAGTGGATTGTTCGCTTTGTGCCGTAGTTTTTTCACATTAAATTCGGATTGTTCTTCTCTTGGATGTTGATTTGCTTGATTGTCACCATTGTGGTTTATCTCATTTGATTATCTCTCGTTTCCACTGCGGGGCCTGTCAGTTGCTTTTTCCCAACAAAGTGGTATCAGAGAGAACGTTGGGAGGTAGATTGGAATTTGAGACGACGTATCAATGATGTTTGGCATGAGATTCAATATAGAGAAGTATTCGGAAAAAAATAATTTTGAACTCTGGAAGGTCAAGATGAAGGGCCCTGTAGACTGTAGTTCAACAAGGATTGGAAAAAGCACTCCTTGGAGAGCGACCAGAATCCATGAAAGAAGTAGAGTTGAAGAATATGGTCAGAAAGTTATGATCTTAATCCAGTTGTGCCTAACGAATGAGGTCTTGTATAATGTCATGAGGGAGAAGACTGCGGCTGATACATGGGCGAAGTTAGAGAATATTTATGTGAAGAAGTCTCTTGAAAATTGTTTGTATTTGATGATGCAGTTGTTCAATTTAAGGATGCGGAGGAGACTGATGTTAAGAGTTACATTAGCAACTTCAATAGGCTTGTTTGCAAGTTTTTGGATGTAGATGAGCAGATATATGACGAATATCAAGCATGCATCCTATTGAATTCTCTTTCGAATTCATAGGAGTCATTCAAGAACTCGTTGTGCGTAGGCAGGGAGACCATTAGCTTAGAGACCGTTATCTCAGCCCTCCAGGTGAATGTTGTTATGCCCCAAACTCGGGGACTGGACTCACTAAATTCTCAGCCGCTGAATCCGGTGATCGACAGCCTCCGTAGTACCTCATTCTCAGCTCCTAGCTTCCATACGCCAGGTTCCGATCCTGGGATTCTATAAGGGAGGATTTACACGGTGAACTTTTTTTTCTTTATAGATGAGCATAACCACAAGTGTACCAAACCAAAAGCATCATATCACATATCCACTAAGATAAACTTTTAAGTACAGTGCTGTAAAAAGGGAAATACAATACATAATTAAAAAGCTGAAAGATCAAGTGCACGCCCCCGTCTCACTGCTGTCGCAGTATAGCATGTCCTGCACGTAAACAACGTGCATAAGCTTACTATGAAGCTTAGAGAGTGCATGGTGTGTGCACAATGCATATGACAGGTATACAAATATCAAAGTAAGCGAAAATGATGGAGGGCTACACTACCAAGTCTATGAATGCTATCAGTCATCCCGAGCCTATGTAATGCAAGGGTATATATGGTCGAGTGTCATATGTTAAAGATGCAATAAGCGCATGTCAATCCTCAACTGCCATATATCGTAACGGTTTACAATTGGGACATCACCGGGGTCTAGTACACTCTTGATATTGGTTGTCGCCCATTGCGCGCATAACCAAGCGAGTGGAAGAGACCTCACTATCTGCCTCGTCAATGGTATACAAAAATCCACCCGGCTCATCGATAGTGAACCTATTCACGAGCTGGTTAGACTCAACCTAGCGTATAGCCCTTTGCACCCGGGCGAGTAAGGTCACACCCCCTTCCAACCAACCCCGACACAGTAGGAGACGCGGCCTACTGGTATTTGGCCCCCCGTGCGCTCATAAATCCACTCGGTTTAGACATTGGAGTATCCTACTGATACCATAGGGTTTAGGGACTTTCACCCAAGGATATCTTTGGTGCCCAAGTGCTAGAACATGTTTCTGATGTCCATTTCTACCATCCACGATGTGACCGTGGTGGCCACAACCCCATTGTCGTTGGGGTGTGAAGGTGATCGTGACATACATAATGCGAGATGCATAAGTCATACTATCAAAGTCATGTAGCAAACATGCGCATACCCGCGATCATGTGGGGCGACCCTATCTCGTACGGGTCCCCTAAGTATCTCAAGCCGTAAGGCGTATGCTATGATAATCAGCCTAAGTATCTCAATAATTAACATCATCTATAGTCATGCATACATATGATGCGTATGAACAAATGAATGGGCATGGTATTCATTACACTAAGCATATTATCAGTGTGACCTACAAGCTAAGTATACTAGCATGTTTCAAACGTATCATGTGATAATCAGCCTCAAATGGTCGAATATATAAGGAGTGACATTTGAACAGAGAGCTTAATAAAAAAATCTACTTGGCATAGCCCACTTGAGACATTTCAGCATGGATGAAATACATGCATGTAAGGCTAGTCCCACTTGGGACAGTCTGGATATAACATAACGCTAAGGTGTGGTTCACAACTAGTCCCTCTGACAGGTTGAATAACAAATAGCATTTCCTTATGCCTGGGGAAATTTTCAACCGTAGGCACTGAACTATCACTATTTTCTAAGTGTGGCTGATCCAAAACTGGGTCCCACGCCCTGCCGAGAGGGATGGTAGGGTATACAATACACCCATCAAGGTGGGCCCCCAGGATGGCCCCACATCAATTGGATGGTTAAAAAAATAAACATTACAGTGGCTTCAAAAGAAGTTTCAATGGAGGGCATCAATAACCAAAAGAAGTTTCAATGGTTGGCATCAATAACCACTGTTTACAACAGCGTGGTGTACCTGAAATTTGGATTTGTCTCATTAGGTGGGGTCCACTGGCTAAAATGATATGGAAAGGCAGATGAGCGGCATAGATAAAACAGATACACCATGGTGGGACCCATAGGAAGGTTTCAACAGTGGACATCATCGTCCCTACTATTTTCCATGGTGGGGTCAACCTGAGAGATTTAGATCTGCCTCATCTTACGAGCTCAGCCCTTACATGAGCTGGAAAAATAGATGGACGGTGTGGATGGCACACATACATCATGGTGGGACCCATAGGGTGGGCCACCTGCTGTACAGCGTGGACCCACCTGGGTTCATAAAAGCTTTAGATAAAGATGATATGTATGTTCTCCCCTCTCCCAGACCTTTGTCACAGGTCTGGGTGGCATATAAACATCATGTGGCATTAGGAGGGTTTCAACTGTGGACATCATTATCTCCACCGTTCCAGATGGTGTGGCCCACATGAAACTTGTATCTGGTTCATTTTTTGGCCCATGCCCTGAAATGATATAGCAAAATGGATGGACGGCTGGGCATGGTGGGTCCCACGAGGTGGGCTACTGCTGGGTAGCGTGTCCAACACGCTGCCTTTAGCGTGGACCACGCTCGTGGCCCCAGGAAGTTTTGGACCGAGCTGATATTTGTGTTTCCTTTCCATCCAAGTCTGCGTGACCTTAACAACATGTTAGATGGTAAATAAACCTCACGGTGGGACCCACATGTGTAACAGTGGTGGCTCCAACTGTTTTCAACGGTGGTCGCTCATCCCCACCGCTTCCCATGGTGTGGTCCACCGGAGTTTTGTATCCAGCTGATACTTGTGTTTTCCATTCATGCAGGTCTGCGTGACCTGATGGATGGGTTAGATGGGAAATAAACATGGTGGTGGGCCCTGAAAAGATTTCAACAGTGGGCGTTCATCCTCACTGTTTTCTGTGGTGAGGCCCACCCAAGTTCTGAATCCTTTTCATATTTGGGCTCTGGCACTGAAATGATCCGGGAAAATAGATGGACGGAGTGGATGAAACTTATTCATCATGATGGGTGGGGACCCTTGGTCACGCCCAAAAAGGGGCTGACGCCCCAACGTTGCAGGGAGGACGCTGTTTGCTTCAGCACTTTTTTTTTTTTAACAGGTGGAGTCCACATGTGGATGATCCACTCCATCCTTTAGTTTGCCCATTTATAGAGGGCCCATAAAAGCTTTGGATCAAGACGATCTTTGTATTTTCCCACCTTCCAGGTTTGCGTGAACTGATCAAAAGGTTGGATGACAATTAAATATCACGATGGGCCACACAAGATGGTCCACGTTGTGACAGCGTGCGGGCACACTGTCTCACATCGTGGCCCACTTGTGGGCCCCACAACAGTCCATATGTATATAAAAGAAAGGAAAAAGGGAAGGGAGAAGAGGGCTTGGCCATCGGAGGGGCCCTCTATACTAATCAAACCACATCAAAATGGGTCCCACCCTTGTGGACCCACAAAAAAATGGAGATTATGTCTTCCTTAATTACACTCACAACGAAAACGGGTGGTTGGATCGGGTCGGATCGTTGATTGAACTGCTCGAATCGCCCTCCAAGCAAGCTTCTCCCCTAATTACACTCAATTCTCTCTCAAGTCTCCCCAACCCTTCTCCAATTTCACTCTTTCTTCTCTAATATCTTTCTAATTTCTTAATCTCTTCTCTTCATCTTTTCTTTTCTTCTCTCTCTCTCTCTCTCTCTCTCTCTCTCTCTCTCTTTCTAGTTAATGGAAATGGGGGAGACCATACATATGCTCCTTTTATGGTAGGAGATTTGGGGACAGAGAGGGGATTTTGAAAGAGAGTGAGGGTAGAAAGGAAATGGAGCATTGATGAAGGGAAGTGGCTTAGGTATGGGCTTAGTTGACTTATGGGGAGAGAGATGGATGTGATTGATTAATGTGATGCTTGATTGATTGATGGGATGTTTGATTGATTGATGGGACAACCATATGATTTGTGCAAGTGGGGCCTACACCATCTTATGTGGCATGACATACCTTGATTTGCGCCCATGTATGCATCTTTCAAACTGGGTATCGAAACGGAGCGTCCTGCACGGTGTTGGAATTGTGACGTCCGCGCAGTTGCCGGAGTACAAGTCTCGGGTTGTTGCGGTACTAAAATAGGGTGCTTGATCGGAACTCACCGATTTGAACTGTTCCAGGTATGCTGGTTTCGAAAATGAGGTGTATGAAGGGCTACTTAGGGTTCGGGTGTTACAAAGGTGATGAAAAAGAAAAGCGGTGGCGTGGGTTCCATGGAGGAGGCACTGGTTATGAGGGAAAGAAATTCTGAGCGGGATGAGAGATCGTCGCGATCTAGATCTAAATCCAAGGACAAAGGGAAGAACAAGGTGAGGTGCTGGAATTGTGAGGGAGAATGACACGTGAAAAGGGATTGCCTGAATCCCAAACAAAAGCGAGAGAAGTCTGAAAATTCTTCTGGAGAGGGGGCTAATATCATGAAATCCACGGTGGATGAGTGTAATGTCTGCGATGTATTGACTGTGTCCGGTAAGGGGTCTCTCGATGGAGAGTGGCTCTTGGATTCAGCTGCATCATGTCACGTATGTCCTGACTGGAGTTCATTCATGACATACAAGAAGTATGATGATAGATCGGTGTATTTGGGCGATGACTACGCCCACAAGGTGGTGTGTATTGGTTTGGTGCGCATTAGGATGTTCGATGGGATCGAACAAGTCTTGGAAGGTGTGAGGCATGCTATTAGGTTGAAGAAGAATGTATGTGATCTCTCTTAGTGCACTCGAGGCTACAGGGTGCAGGTTCATCGACAGTGATTGGTACTGTAAAGTGATAAAGGGGGCACTCGTGATGATGAAGGCGCGGAGATATGACCATCTTTACAAGTTGATCAGGAGTACTTCTCACATTGGAGCTGCGAAATTGGTAGCAGGATCCACGGTTGCTCGTGTGTGGCGTGTGCGCAAGGTCCATAAGAGCGAGTAGGATGTGAAAGTGCAAGATAGAGTCGGTGGAGGTATGAGAAGCGATGAAACTATGAAGGAGACGAAGAAGAGATGGAGAATGGAGCTTTGAAGCATTGGAGTGATTGAAGATTGAAACCACATTGGAGATTATTGGAGTTTTCTTCAATCTTGGACACCTAGAGAGGGCTTCGGGCGATCAACGGGATCGGGTCGGGCGCCCAAAATTGCTTAGAAAATCGGCTTCAGGAATCTGAACTGTTAGGTATGTTTTTGAGTTTTTAGGGGGCCTGATGACTGTTGTAGGGCGTCCAAAATTATGTCGAGCGCTCGACGATTTTTGTAAGGGGCCCGAAATTCTCTGGAAATATTGTTGGAACTCTATGGATAGATGTTTATTTTGTCGGGCGCCTGACAATGCACAAATTGTATGTCGGTTGTGCGGTTTTGCGTGGGATTTGTTTCTAATTATATTCTTTTCTATTTAAGGGGGTGTAATATTGAGGGATTAGAGTAGAACACAAGGAGTCCTATACGTATTTGTATAGGATTGAAAGAGTTTTAGGGTGAGAGAAACAGCTTAAGGAAGAGCTACGTTGGTCTTTCTCTAAGAAGGCTTGGGTTTTTCTCTGTGGGGCTTTGGGATCCAAGGTAAGTTTTCTTCATTCTCTTGTAACTTCTCATTCATAGTGGATTGTTCGCTTTATGCCGTGGTTTTTACTCGTGATGGGTTTTTTCACGTTAATTTCGGATTGTTCTTCTCTTGGATGTTGATTTGCTTAATTGTCGTCATTATGGTTTATCTTGTTTGATTGTCTCTCGCTTTCACTGTGGGGCTGGTCGGTTTCTTTTTCCTAACATACCCGAGCCACTATACATGCATTTTACTTATAGGTTGAAAAGGAGGAGCTTAAAATGACATCAAATAATCTTTTAACTTAAACTAGTAAGTCATAATGTATATTCTTTTTACTCAAAATGATTTGGTTTTACTTAACATGTCTAATTAAACTACCGCTAAAAGTTTATGTAATTGTTTAACTCAAAATTTGGTGGTTCGTACATGTACAATTATGGGCATGCTAAAGCCTAATACGACTTAATCCGAACCAAATGTCTTTAATCACAAGTGTTGAGATAGACAAAGAGACGATGGGTAGTCGTTTATAACTGAGAATTAAGTAGTTCAACCATCTATTTAGCCACTTGTAAAAGAAATCAGATAATTTGTAAAGGAGATGGATTGTCTTTTTAATGAGTTTTTTTTTTTTTTTAATGGAAATGACTTGTTCCCATCGTGATAGTAGAGATTGATCAATTAAAATAATGTGAGAGTAGAAAAACTAAACTGCATTAATAAAAGATAATAAAAAATTTATAAAAGATAATCTATGATGATCCAGTGACTGTTATGTAGAAGAAGAGGTTCTAGAGCTAAGGTCTTTTTTAGTCAAATGACTTGGGTGTAAACGAATGAAATTACACTACTCCTAAGCTAAATTGGTTCAGTGTAACAACATAGATGGGCTGGATTATACTATTCCTAAGTTGAGTTGGTCTAGCATGATAGTGTAGACAAACTGGATTACATTACTAGGCTAAAGCTGGTCCAGTGTTGCAGCATAGATGAGTTAGATTAAAACTAAGCTAAGCTAAGCTAAATTAAGATAAGATAACTAACATTACGGTGTAAAGTTTTCTTGTGTGGGGTTGATGAGGGCTCGAAGCTTTTCGATCTTCCTTCTACTTATAGAATTTTGACGTGATAGCTGGAGAAGATCTTCACCGTCACTCCTTATGTCAGTTAATGTGGAAATAACCATCTAGGCTTATAGACAATTGTGGCTTATTATGCAACGCCATGTGTGCTAGTTATTTGTCATAAGATGGCCACTAATTACATGCATGCCCTGCTTTTACTACTTGGATGGCAGTACTTGTAATGAATCCGAGAGAGCGGATTAGGTGAGACCCCGGACTCACCCAAGACGGTGCGGCCCTTACCGTGGGTTACTGTGGGCTCACCTTGATGCATGTATTATGTATCCATGCCGTCCATACATTTGTACAGATCATTTTAGGGTATTATACCAAAAGGGAAGCAGATCCAATCATCAGGTGGACTATAACATAGAAAACAGTGGTGATTGACGACTAATGGGCCACAAAAGTTTTGGATGAAGCTGATATTTGTTTTTTCCCTTCATCCAGGCTCATGTGACCTTATCAACGGATTGGATGGTAAATAAACACTACGGAAACATGAAAATGGGTCCTAAGAAATTTTTAATGGTAGGATGGTCAATCACCACTGTTTCTTATGGTATGGTCTACCTGATAATTGTCTCTACTTCATTTTTGGAATAATGACATGTTATGATCGGGAAACATGAATGGAAGGAGTGGATACATAATACATACATCAAGGTGGGCCCCACGGTAATACCACAGTAAGGGCCGCACTGTCTTAGGTGAGCCCGGGGTCTCACCTAATCCGCTCTCTGAATCCGATCGGTTGGAACCATACCAGAAAAACTGTGGAGTAAAGACGTGCATCGTGGCCCTATAAGCCTCAGGGCTCCTCATGCGTCAGGTGACATGCAATAAAAAACCAAATCCTACAACCGACCTTAGAAGGGCCGGTTGAGAAAAGGTATAAAAAATGATAACTTGATAGCAAAGAGAACCTATCATGCTAAAAAGCATAGCTATAGACCTACAACCGGCCCATCATAGGTCTGTTGATGGCCTATTTAAGGACTACAACAATGAGTCATTGGGGAGGCTAGCAATTGAGTGAGGAGATTTGTGCGGGGATTTAAAGTCGATTGAGAGTGCACCAAGATGGTTGCGGTCGACTCCCTACTACTAGTTGAAAGATGCATATGTTAGCATCTGCCCCACCCCCCTTGTTAGCTCAGAAAAGGCCTGAAAAGGCCTGACTATGCTACTATTTTGCTAGATTGAAAACACAAAAAGTTAAAAACAAAATAAGTTGTTGAAATAATAGAATATGATTTAAATTGGAAATATTTGACTACCCCTTTTGCCAAAAAAAAAAAAAAAAGAAAATAAAAAGAAAAAAGATGTCTGATTTTCCCCTTTTTAACTCTCACTTTCGAATCAATTGATACTCCACTTCATGCATTCCAAACATATTTGTAACGCTCACACACACCATTTTTATTTTGTTACAAGCTTCTACCTTTTTCCTTTTTAATTTTTATTTTTTATCCGGGCTTTGATACTTTATAAAGTATGATCTAATGTAGTAATGCTAAAACTTAGTTGAAAAAGTGATGTCTAACTCATTTCTTTTCCGATAATTGAGGGCCTTAATTAGGATCTACGGCCGAGATCAACAACAGGAGTCACGTGGATTGGAAAACCAAGTGGTCTCTTGACACATCCTGCAAATTACTCCATTTAAGAGATCTGGACTGTCCAATCTGCCAGCATCAGTTGAATGGCTGAAAATAAACTTGTAAAAACTATTGAGTGTCAAATCAGTGATGTGTGTGGGCCAAACCGACGTTCACAACGGCCCACTACTTCTGCTGTCGAGATTGCCTTATCGGTGGTAGTCAACGCACACCGTAGTCTACCCGTGCTTCTGGATGGGTGAGATTTTTCCCTGACCAGTGCTGGACAGATTGAAAACGCCATATCGGCAGATGAATGTACCAATCCGATACAGATGTGACAAATCCTTTCCATCCATCAAGTGGACCACACCATAAAAAAGATCTAGTCCAGAGACTTACGGCGGATCACATTTACGAAGAAGATGAACAGTTCAGATAATAAATACAACGGTCCATAACCAGCTCACATGTGTAGCACAATCCATCCGTCGATCTTATTGACCATTTCCCATCATGAAATACTAAAGATACCACTCACCTAAGGAACGTTCCAGATTCAAGACACGTGTTCTAATTTGGCACGTGTGACGCGAGTGGTCTCTCTAATATCTCCTCGCGCGAATCGCCTAACTGCTTCACGGTACCTTCCTTTGCAAGCGGACTGCGTCCTGCCCCGCCTATGAGCGGACTCGGTCCAGTCAGCGGCGGCTCTGTGGGGCCCACCTTAATGTATGGGTTTTATCAACACCGTTCATTCATTTTTACAGATCATTTTAGGTTATGAACAAAAAAAAGAGCATAGGTGGGGATTAAACGGCAACTGTTAAAACTTCTTACGGGCCATGAACAGATGGCAAATAAGCATCACGGTGGGCACTAGAAGGTTTCAACGGTGGGCGTCATTATCACGCTGCTTCCTCTGGTGTGGTCCACTCGAGCATTAGATCTGTTTCATTTTTGGTATCATATTCTAAAATTCTCTGGAAAAAATACATGTACGGATTATATAAAGTGCACACATCAAGGTGGGCCCCACAGAGCCACTGTAGTCCGTCCGTCTAAGAGGGGCCGCTTCCCCAACCTTTGCGTACAGTCAGTGTCCTTGTTTGACTCTTGACTTCACACAAAACCCAAAAACCAATCAACGGTGAGACCAAAAAAATGGGACGCGGATTGGCTAGTGACCCCCACACCAGCCCCGGGGCTGATGTCAAAGATGTGTGGGCCCCACCATGATGTATGTGTTTTATCCACGCTGTCCATCCATTTTTCCACCTCATTTTAGAGCATGGGCCCAAAAATCAGGCAGATCCAAATCTCAGGTGGACCACACCACAGGAAAAAGTGGGAATTGAATTCTCACCGTTGAAAACTTCTTCGAGGCCACAGAAGTTTTGGATCGAGCTGTTATTTGTTTTTTCACTTCATCCAGGTCTTCGTGACCTTATAAACAGGCCCTGGGAAGTTTTTTAAGGGTGGACGTTCAATCAACACTGTTTTCCTGTGGTGTGGTCCACCTGAGATTTAGATCTGCCTCATTTTTGGGCCCATGCCCTAAAATGAGGTGGAAAAATGGATGGACAGCGTGGATAAAACACATACATGGTGGGGCCCACGCAACTTTGACAGCAGCCCCGGGCCTGGTGTTGGGGTCACTAGCCAATCCGCGTCCACAAAAATGGAACAGAATTTGCGGGACCCACTATTCACACCCATCCTTTTTTAGAAAAAAACCCATTTTTATACTTTTCGTAAAACAGTAGAATAATCTTGTAGTATTTTATTCGATTATAACAAAATAAGGGCGTGTTTATCAATAATAAGGGTGTAAATATTAATTCCTGAACACACATGACCCCAAAAACGATCGGAGTCTCTTCTCACAAAAAAACGGAAAATATCCGTTTTTCTCTCTTTACTTCAGGCATTTCAAGAGCAGTTAAACCCCAAGATCTAGGGTTTCTGCTCCATTCAAAAAAATTCAAAAAAGAAAAAAGAAAAAAGAAAAAATTCTCTTCAACCTCCAAATCGGTAAGTTCCTTTCCATTCTTGTGTTGTTTGTATTTCAGATCTCCCAAAAAACCCTTTTTTTACCCATTTTTAGCCCTCGAAAATTCAAAAAGAAAGAAAAAAAAAACCCATGAAATCTTTTCAATCTATAAATCTGTAAGCTTCCTTCCACTCTTGTATTGTTTTCTTTCAGATTTCAAGAAAACCCATTTAATTTTTTTATTCCATTTTTACGCTTCAAAAATTCAAAAAGAAAGAGAAGGAAAAACTCATGAAATCTCTTCAATCTCCATATCTGTAAGCTTTCCTTCACTTTTGTATTTTTTTTCTTTCAGATTTCAAGAAAACCCATATATATATATATTTTTTTTCATTTTTACCCTCTCAAAGAAAATGGACAGCAATTACTCAGCAATTCCTAGAAATTCTTATATAGAATTGCAATTACATGATGAAGGCGCTGACTTCGATCAATCCCTCAAAAACCCAAAATACCCAACCAATCTTTCCCTCAATTCGATCCCGATTTTCAAAGGAAAGGACAATCCTGCCGTCCATCATGAGCCTCCGGACGATGAGGATAGCACTGATGAGTTCCCCCTCATTGTCGATTATGCCGGGAATGGGTCGGGCATCCTGGGTGCCGTCTTCAATCTCGCCACGTCGATCATTGGCGCTGGCCTTATGGCCCTCCCCGCCACCATGAAGGTCCTTGGCCTCGCTCTTGGGTTCACCCTGATAATTCTCATGGGCATTCTCTCGGAAATCAGCGTCGAATTGCTCATCCGGTTCTCTGTCCTCCGGAAGGCATCATCCTATGGGGAAATTGTCCAATTCGCCTTGGGACGGCCGGCTAGGATCATATCAGAGATCTGTATAATTATCAATAATGCAGGCGTCTTGGTCGTCTATTTGATAATTGTTGGTGATGTCATTTCGGGTTCACCTGGTCACAATGGCGTTATGGAACAATGGCTAGGAAATGGGTTCTGGGATGATCGGCGGGTTGTGATTTTCATCATCTTGATCATTTTCCTGGCGCCCCTTTGTACACTGGAGAGGATTGATTCACTGAGCTTGACTTCGGCTGCGTCTGTGGCTCTCGCAGTTGTTTTTGTGGTTGTTACTTGCGTGATTGCGATGGTTAAGATCATCGAAGGACGGGCAGAAACTCCAAGGTGGGGCCCAGATATTGGGTCAAAGAATGCTATTTTGGATCTCCTTGTTGTCATTCCAATCATGACGAATGCATACGTGTGCCATTTTAATGTCCAGCCAATTTATAATGAGCTTGAAGGCAGATCCCCTCAGAAGATGAATCAGGTTGGCAGGATCACCACAGTTTTGTGTGTCGTGGTCTATGCTGCAACAGCTATATCAGGTTATCTGTTGTTTGGGGAAGACACCGAGTCAGACGTACTCACCAATTTCGACAGGGACAATGGAATCCCTTTCAGTTCAGCTTTGAATTACATTGTCCGAGTCGGGTATGTTCTTCATTTAGTACTTGTTTTTCCCGTTATCCATTTCTCTCTGAGGCAAACGGTAGATGCATTGGCATTCAAGGGATTGCCTCCGCTCACGGAGAGTAGAAAGCGGTCATTGACATTGACAGCAGTCCTGTTAGCTCTTCTTTACCTTGCGTCCACAATGATACCCAACATTTGGGTGGCTTTCAAGTTTACAGGTGCAACGACGGCAGTCTCATTGGGTTTCATTTTCCCATCTCTCATTGCACTGAAGTTGAATCAGCAAGGAGAGGATTTGGAACGCGGTGACAAGATCTTGTCATGGGCGATGTTGGTGTTGGCAGTGTTGGTCAGCATAATTGGAGTTACCGGGAATATTTATAGCTTCAATAGTTAATCTGAATAATTCTCTCTTGTTATTGGTCTAATGTATCGATGCAGAAGATAACAAGGTCTAATGTTTTGTAAATTAGAGTGAGTCGGGAACATTGTGCTCCATGCTCTCTGTTTGTTTGAAGAAGCTATTTGAGCTCTCCTTGTATGATTGGATTGTTGAACTTGAAAATGCTAATGGAGGTTTTCAGGGGGGAAAGGATAATGTGCTGTTTTGCAAGAGGGTTTCTCTTTGCATTTGTCGATCATGGTAGATTTGACTATTGAAGCATTTATTTGCATGGATAGGTGGGCCATCAACATGGATCTGGATAACATTGTTTCATTGTTGCACAGATGTTAGATGAAAGAGAGATCACTTTTGGTACTTGAAGATAGATCCAAAAAAAAAAAGAAAAAAAAAAGAAGATACCTTTTTCCGTGAGGTCCTTGATTTTTTAAGACAGGTTCATTAGAATAATTGCAGCTAGAGCTGAAAAGAAGAAATGCTTTTTGAAAGGTGTTCGAATCAAATACCTTCATCGAATTGTAAGTTAGAGCAGCAGTTGATTTGAGATTTATCATTTTCACAAATATGTGCTGATGTAATTGTACAATGCCACAATCACTCTATTGATATTGAAGCAATTCATACCATTCTTTGCAGGTATTGTTTTCCTATTGGGTTTTGTTTGTCTGCATTGGAGATGTTGTAAAACATTTGCTATGGTACTGTCATCATGTGTTGCAAACAAACCAATAGATTAGGTGTGATTGCAGGCACTATTGAATGAATTGCAATTAGTATAAAGATGTGGGAATAATTTCCTTAGCATTCATATTGAGGGTTTGGTTCCATATTGCAATCATATTTCAAGTTGGACTCAAAATTGTAACTGCAGTTTAAAGCTACTTCCTCACATGAAAAACACTATGCAGCATAGTAAGTTTTTGTCATTCCCTCTTGATTGAACTGAATGTTAGCAGCATTTGATCATCCGAACACAACCTTACTTAGTTGTAAACATGCCTTGAAATCTTTATGCCAAGAAGGCATTTATTACACATGGCATTAGTTTATATTTGAGAACTTTTATAGTGCTCAACTTCTTTTGGCTTGAAGTCAACACATTGGTTTAGATGCATTAGGTGTCATTTCAGGCTGAAATGTTTTCCAGATTGTGTGACACTTCTAATCGGCCGGCAACAGTGCATGTAATGCTACAAGGAATGGCAATGTTTTTTTTTTTTTTTTTTTTTTTTTTTTTTGTGGTATGAATTTTTATCATGTGTAGAAGGACAATTTTTTGTGATGTTTGAAGTTTTTCTTTGATGTTGAACCCACAGTCTTTAAATGGTTGAATCTACGGGAACCCATTAAGGCATCCTCCAACTGAGTCGCAAGAAATCCTTGTGTCATGGGTTCTCATGGCATCTGAGGTGTTCTTGGTGGATTGTCCGGTTCACTTTGCTTTCTCAGCCTCAATACGACATGGTTCTTGAAGATCTGGAGCAGCTTAGTGCTTGCATGGATCTGAAAATTTCTTTTGCAGGTTAATGAGATAGTTCTTGGTGACCAATGATTGCTTGTCTTGAATCTGTTGTGATTCTCAATCCAACTAAAAAGAAGGCTTGAGATCAACTGATCAGTGTATAGCTTTGACACCAATGTTAGAATAATTTTGCTTCCAAGACAATGCTCGATCGTTGATCACACTCAGGGTGTGCCATAACGGTTACTTATTGGTCAATACGTAATGGTAACTGTTGAGACCGTTGCGCGATACGGGTCCGAAACAGGGCATCCATGAAAAATCTCTTTTTTTTTTTTCCGATCTCAAAACGTTCCTAAAGCATTCCTATACTAATTTCGACCACCCTTGACTTATTACTTCAGATCAAAACACTTCGATCAAGCGATTTGAGCCAATCAAAGCTCCGTAGGCCATTTTAGGGAAATTAAGAAAAACGGTATTTATGGCTTTTTTTTTTTTTTTTTTTTTTAAATCTTATTGGAAATGAATTGAATGATGATTCAATCATGATGTTATTTTATTAATTTTTAAATATTTCTGTTTTTATTTAAAAATAGATTTTTTTTACTGATGTTGTGTATGAATGCCTTCATTTGATATATAGCACAAGTAGATGAACACACTAAGTCTTTATTTGGGATTATTGACATGATTTTCTATTTTTTATTTTTTAATTTCGGCAATTGCTGCTATATATATATATATATATATATATATATATATATATATATATATATATATATATATATATATATATATATATTTGATGTAGGGTATGATTTGCTCCCTCCTAAGTCTTACAAGTACATGCACATGACCATATCTTTATTTAGGCTGATTTTCTGCAATTTATAGAAAATAGCAAAAAAATTGTCTATTTTGTATTGATGTTGGGTAGGAAATGATTCCATTTGATATATTACGAGTAGATGAACATAAAAATGCCTTTATTTTGGGTAATTGACATGATTTTCAATTTTTGGCTGATTTTCTGTTATTTATAAAATATAGCAATTTTTTTTTTTTTTTTACTGATGTTGGGCATGAAGTGCCTCCATATGATGTTTACATTAGATGAACTTAATCATGTCTTTATTTCGGATTATTGACTTGCTTTCCTTCTTTGGAATTTCAATTGATTTTCTACTATTTATGAAAAATAGCAAAAAAATAATTTTTTTACTGATGTTGGGTATGAAATACGGAATACTTCCATTTGATGTATCACAAGTAGGTGAACATAACCATGTCTTTATTTGGGATAATTGACATGATTTCCTTTTTTTCAACTGATTTTCTGTTATTTATATAAAAAAAAAATAGCAAAAAAAAAGAAAAGAAGAAAAACTATACTTTTTATTGATGTTAGCTGTGAAATTCTTATATTTGATGTATTATAAGTAGATGAACGGAATGATGTCTTTATTTGGGATTATTGACAAGCTTTCCATTTTTCATTTTTTAAATTTTGGTTGATTTTATGCTATTTATAAAAATAGCAAAAGAATTATTACTTTTTATTGATGTTGGGTATGAATTGCTTCCATTTGATGTATTACAAGTAGGTGAACATGACAATGTCTTTATTTACGATTATTGGCATGATCTCTCTCTCTCTCTCTCTCTCTCTCTCTCTCTCTAATTTTGGCTGATTTTTGGCTATTTATGAAAAATATGAAGTTAATTTTTTTCTTTGGTATCGTGGCCCGAAGTGTTGTTAGCACGACCCTAAGGCCAAGTCCGCTCTAAACCCCCTGCTAGGTGGACAGGTCCGAACCTCTTTGTTTTCACATCATCAAACTGGCTTTGGGACGAATGAAATTAGAGGTTGGCACAGCCAGTATTAAATTCTGAAATGCCACTTCATCATTTGGCCCACAAAAGCCTATGAATACCTCATCTTGGGTCTTATTTGGAAACTTATTCACTTCATTTCCCCTTTGTACAGCTCCAAGGATAGTGCGCCCTTTCCCATATGCAATTTCGGGAAAAATATACCAAGTTTTTGCGTGGTCATGCCACCAATGTGACCCGAGGAGAAGTTGCACTACCCCCTCTAATTATGAGAAAAAATCGTAGCAACCCCTCATAAGCCCCTTTTATTCATATGAAAGATGATTTATGTGATCCAGACATGGTATTAATTAATGATTCATATGTTTAAACACATTACATAGCTAGTTTCCTCATTTCATCGTCAGACTGTGATTGAACATCAAAGTTAATTTCGTGGCCATTACTATGGTAATACAAATAGACCGTGAATGGATGAATGATCCTAATTCTCCAATTCAGTAGAGACACCCTTCCACATCTCATACAATGCTCTAACACTATCCTAATGCATGAATAACGCTCTCTCCGATGATAGATACAGTGCAATCACTTTGCCTAGAAAATTAATACGTAATAAGTATACATTCCTTTATTCCGAATCCCATGAATAATCATGGATTGATATTGAAAAGGAGAATGCTAATAAGGGCCCTAGCCCTGATAACTCATCATGTGAGGAGCCACAAGGCCTGAAGTGTAGATCGCAAAGACGATCCAAGACTATCAATAGCACTCATAAGCGCATGCATTTTTGCATTTCTTACATTTTATTGCATATCATTGTTTTGTCACCATAAGTTATCACCATTTTGCCATTATATTATATTTTACTGTAAAAGTAAGGTACTATAAAATATATGTAATTAAGGATTTGTAGTAAGTCACAGTTTGGAAGGTAATAAGAACCCAAATAATAATAATAAAGGTTTTCTAACTATATGTGCTCTCTTCCCTTTTGTACTTATGATGATGATGTTTGTGAATGTCTTATATCTATACCCGACTTCCAAATTACATCAACAAAGATGCAACTTCACTAGAGATCAAACCAAAATCTATGGTTTATTATAAGTATTGCCAAGGCTTTGGGAAAATTATCGTATGTAAGACATTTATACAACTTAAAAACATTAGCACTCGCACGAGAACACATGTAATTAAAAATCCATTCGGTGTCTAGTAGGGTGCCAAAGAGGCGACTCCTAATGTAAAATATAACTCTATTCGATATATATATATATATATATATATATATATATATATATATATATATATATATATATATATATATATATATATATATATATATGGGAAATGGTACTATGAGGTCGAGCTGTGTGGGCCCCACTGTGATGTGTGTGGAACATCAAAACCGTGTGTTTGATGGGTCCCCTTTAGTTTAGGGGATATCCCAAAAATCAACCGTATACAGAGCTCAGGTGGGCCATACCATCCAAAACCATGTGAAGACATGCCTAAAACATCTAAAAGCACTTGGTGGGGCCCACCTGAGTTTTGCTGCAGCTGAAACTTGGTCTGACCCCTCATCGAAGTGGGACACACACAATGGATGGGCTGGATTTGTGAACCACATCTCGCTGGGCCCAATAAACGATCATGAAGGTTTTAATGGGTGGGTAGCCCCTCTTGACTGTTGTATGTGGTGTGGCCCACCTAAGTTATGGATTGACCTGATTTTTAAGACCGTGGCCCACCATGGAATGGTGCATCTGACTGATGGGGTAGATGTTCCACACGCATCACTGTGGGGCCCACACAGCTCGACCTCATGGGAAGTTCCCATGAGAGAGAGAGAGAGAGAGAGAGAGAGAGAGAGAGAGAGAGCTCGTCCATTGCTTGCTTCACACGAGTGGGAATGGGTTGCTTCTTCATTGTGCTGGATGTGAGAGAGATTCCTTGAACCGGCGAGCTTATTGTATGTGTGAGGATAAAAATTTCATGTGCTAGCTGCTTGCTGGAATGTCTTGGTGCTAGACACCATGCTCCTTTGTTGGTCTTATGTGCTACTGGATTTGATGGATGGTTGGATTGCAGCACGTTGCTACACGTCTAGATTGGGAGCTCTAGTTGCTTGATCGTATGCTGGATGTAGAGATGGGAGGTGCTGTTGAGATCGGTTGAGATGAAGCTGCTCCTCATGCTGAAGTGCTTAGGAGTTGTTGATGGAAGGTAGATGCAGCTCCCATGTGAGGAGCTAAAGTGGGGTCCACATCAACTGTGCAAATGGGATGGACGACGGATGAAGATGAGATCATCTTCATTGTTGA
The DNA here is from genome assembly GCA_003013855.2 of Liriodendron chinense. Taxonomy (NCBI): domain Eukaryota; kingdom Viridiplantae; phylum Streptophyta; class Magnoliopsida; order Magnoliales; family Magnoliaceae; genus Liriodendron; species Liriodendron chinense. The sequence goes on from PVNU02002280.1 coordinate 24,442, forward strand.
TGGATGGCTAGATGGTGGACAGTCAGCAGAGAGGGACAATGGATTGAAGCTGCATGGCCTAACGCTTGCAGCTGTTGGATCCATGGCCGGTACGTGCTACAGCTAGTGGATTTGATATGAAGAGACGAATAATTTCACATGTGATGCGAAGAGCCAAATAATTCCGTATACGATGCGAAGAGTTGAATAAATTTTGTATGTAATATGCAATGTTCTCGTCTTTCTGCCTTGCTGTAACGACCCGAGATTTTCGACTCTCGTATATAACACGACGGCCGAATTCCTAAGTAATTTATGGAATAACTAATTTGTCAAATAATAAAATATAACATTCAAGCACAATGGCGGAAACAATTATCATCTTATTCTATCAAACTTACTACGTTATCATCAATGTTTAAATAAGGGAACCAACCAATATCCATACTGATTAATTAAAATACAAAACCATGTCTTCTCTTGAAGACTTATTACAATTCCATAAATGTATCAATTACTCAAAAGAAATATTTAATAAATGATAGCATCAATTAAGTTTCTCTAACATCATCATCCGCCATGTGATTGTACGAACCATCGAACTATTTTCCTTAAAAATCGGATTCAATACCTGGATCTTCCCCTGCATCATCTAAATTGTGTTTGGGATAGCGTTAAACGCTATCATAGTGGAGAATATTTCCACCAAGATAATCAAGAATAATAATAACGGTACAGAGTAAATGCAAGCAGTATATTATCATTTAATCAAATCAAAATAACCAACTAAAAATCTTTGTTAATGCGATGCATGGAATGCATGCTCTGGCTAAGGCACCCTGGCTAGAATTACAATACATGAAGTGTGAGACTCCCTGTTACGACTTCATGCTAGCCACTAGTCACCAGAGGTTCCTGGGACGCACAAGCTCATAGTTTTGCCCGACCACATGAGAAACGGGACTCTCATAGCCAAAATCTACACGTGATAGTGTACGGGAGAAGTAGGACGCTCTAGCCTATTCTCAATTCCGTACACCCACATGGAGCCAAGTGAATGCATGACTTTAGTTTCACCTTTATTTAAGTGTTTTCGCATACAACCAATTTAAATAAAACTCAATGGTCACTATGGGGAGTCACAAGTGACCCAACATAGGCCGACAGCTCGGGTTTAGTGTCCATGGCACCAACCCCGGCTCATGAGAATTTGTATACCATTAGTGTCCACTCATTGTCCCGTTTTATGATTCCATCATGTTCCAAGAAGCCAATGTTGTACGTCATGGCCAAAATTATTAAAACACTCATGTAATGTATATGGATTCAACCAAGTATCATGTACATGTAAGGATCCCTTGATAAACATTTATTACATTCTCTTAGTTAAATCAAGACATATCTTTTCATCATGGACACCCCTCACGGGTTCCATCTCTCTTCATCAAGCGATTTTACCAACTTAGGGACAATGGTGTACATTAATGAAATATCCACATAATGATCTTATATACATATTGCATGTAACAACATGAAAGCCAATATCGCCTGTAAAACATAAATCAAGATAATTAATGCATAGCTTTCACAAAAATAAATGACAAAAACACACATGCTTCTTAGTAAAAAAATCCAAACATGGAATCGCATCATTATTTAATGATAATCACTGTAAATCCTACGTTAATCTTCATGTTATATGGATCAACAATTCAAAATAAATAATGTCATATGTCACAAAAGAAACTTAGGATAATCATATCATTATTAATGAAATACTTGAAGGAAAATTCTTACCTTAGGATGGACTTAGAAGAGGGTTGTAGAAGATCCTAGCCGCTGGAAAAATATGAGAAAGAACTTCCTTCTCTTCTCTTCTCTCTCTCTCTCTCTCTCTCTCTCTCTCTCTCCTCTCTTTCTCTAAGGCATGGAGGCTAGGGTTAGGAGAAAGATTTGGAGGTGCGTAGTAGAAATATGGAGAGGGATGTGCACGCGAGGTCTTGTGTAACAACCTCTTGAGGTGGGTTTCTCAAATCTCAATATTCGGATGATCTTTGATCAATTCCCATCCGTTCATCTTACCAAGCTCGAAGAGTAGAGTCAGAATACTCAAATTTCTTGATGATCCACATTCTAGATTGGCCGATCCTTGAAAATGGCCCGACGGGTGCTAAAATGGGCTAGATCTCAATTAACAGTCTACGCTTGATGATCATGGCCCAAATTTTGAAAAAATACATGGTCATGATAGGCAAATAATTGTACAAAGTTTAGTGGTTGATTGATGGTGAGAAATGCCTAGATCTAAAATTTCAACTTTTGGCGGAAAAAGAAGGGGCTGGCTTTGTGGTTCAACGGTGTAGAATTATAGATTGGGGTCCAAACTTTGTGTAAACTCGTAATCATATGAGTATAATGGGTGGTCCAAATTTGAGAAGCGATTGATGATGAGAAGTGGGTAAATTAAAAGGTTTAGATTTAAAAAGAGTTGGTAACTCGTTAATTTCTATAACGGGATAACTTCTCACATAAGAAAGAGGATTATCAAGGTGGGGCACTCAAATCGCACTATTGGTCCATGATAAAGACAATCCAATTCACTCATATGAAGAGAAATATTCGACTACGACTAACCATCTACTTTCCTCACTCGATGGACATGAAAATCAAGGGTTAAGGGGCTGATTTGATAATTGGACCACTTCTATTATGATTTAAGGGCTGAAATTTGACGTGTATGGTTAATATGTGGCCAAAAGCTTACATCCAGGGTTTTGCGTGAAAGTGATTGTCATAAACTATAATACTTAAAAATGACATCTTAACTTAAGTTTTACTAATGGCATTTTTGTGATTATCTAAAACATGCGTGATTTTTTAAATCTAATCTTTCTACGATGTTTGTGGGATCATTCTAAGTAACTTTTGTAAAGGGTCCCCTATCAGATCTCCTACGGATGTCCCGCTATTTGCAAATCAACGGTAAATGTAAGATAATTAATAAAAAAAATTAAAAATGAATTTTCAAAAAATTTCAAATAAATCTAAAAAATCTGGGGCGTTACACTTGCACCTTTCTAGAAGAATCCTCATACCCTTTTCATGGAATGCTTTTACCATTGTAGTGGTCAGGTTAACTTCTTAGACTATACTCGTAATATCACGAATGCAATAGATGTTGCACTATACATAAACCTTTTGTGCACATATTAGTGGCAGTCTATCTTGGCATATTTATTCTTGTGCTTTTTGTGTGATTCTGTGTTGTTTGAATAATGTTAATGAATAAATAAAAAAACATATGCTTCTGCTAAATTTATTTCCCTTTGATTTTGTGAATACAACCGGTATATTGGGGTATCAGGTCATCTCATCTTCTCAGCTCAAAGTTTGAGCTATTTCTTTTTATACTTGTTATTTCAGACAAGATGTGGTTCAGTTTACACTTGTGGCCTAGAATATGAGATGATCCAATTTATACTTATAGCTCGTAATATGTGGTTTAGTTTAAATCCGTAGCCTAGGGTATGTTTTAAAATATACTTCCTACCTAACCTGTGGCACTTCTTCTTCACCATCTAGAGGTTGTGGGTCTTACGGACTCGGTAGGACTTACCCTTGGCGTTTTAGCGCTTACTCAGGAACCTTTTAAAGCCTTTTATTTTTCTGAACTCAGTAGGACTTACCCTTGGCATTTAGTGCTTATAGGACCCTTTCAGAGTTTTAAATTTGGTTGTTGGATTGACAACTGCTTTGACTATTGTCTTAATCACCACTACAATAGCTACTTTGGACCTTGCCTCCGTATTGTTCTTACAATAGCCTTTGTGACGTGAGGGAAGTTGAACCCTCCTCCTGGTTGGAAGTTACATGCACAAAATAAGTTAAAAGCCATCATATCTTTTCCTTAGGATATTTGTTTCTGTTGGTGAACCATAATCATTATACATTAGTCAAACAAACAGCGATAATAGCATAGAGCATGGCCTTACCAATAACCGGAGCCATATATAAAGAAATAATTTTTTTCCTTAAAGATGAAGGGAAGAGTTTTTCTGTTGAGTCATCAGTTTGGTTTCCTTAAGGGCATCGAACGGTCCTTCTCGTGATTAGTCTGAACGTATGAGTTCACATCATTCATGCATGCCTTGAGGAAATGCCCCCATTCTAACCACAAAACTAGAGATTCGAGGTCCGATCCCCAACAGAGTCATCCGTTTGTTAATGCGAAATTTTAATGAAATCTATGTGATGTTGGTTTACATTTGTATTCTTACTTGGGGAAGGGGGGTTAATAGGCGTTCATGAATAACATAAACAAGCACACAAGAAACATGGTGCAAGAGGGACATTTTATTCTAGAGATTTTATGTTTTGTACATTTCAGACTATGATATGACACAAGCCTTTAATTACATTATACAGATAACCCTTGATTAAAAGGCAAAAGACCATGTCACCAGGGGACTACATCCTTTAAAATGAGGCCACCTAGGCCATAATAAGAGATCGCTTGAATAGTATCAAGCTAATTGTTTGGTCGATGCCATCTCTGTGAGTCAAGTGTCTATATCCCATTTTGTTTCAATTATGGGCAAGATGACTAATTAGTTTTTGATTGAGCAGTGCGACTCTAAGCCCGTGCCCATCTCTGGAATGTGTAACCTCTAAAAGATTGACTATGACTCTAGACGTTATCAAATCATGTCTGCATAAATTGTTTTAAGCGGGTAGGGCATTGTATGACTTTAAATGGTGGAGGTCCTTAGCATTGACATGATTCTCGCAAGGGCAAGTTGTTTCAGAGTTTGTTTCTAACCCTTATTTGTTGGTTTTGTGTATTTCTGAATTATTTATGGGGCATAGTCCCTTGCAGACATGATAGTGACCGATATCAGGGTTTTATATTCAAGATCCGCATAATAAATGTGTTAAATAGAGTTTTGGTGGTAGTAGTTCTTTGCATGGCTTGGGATGCATGAATGGATTTATAAGGATGGCGTGACTGCTACATCGCACTAATGAATTGTGTAATTATTAGGTTATTGATATGACGATCTTAGGAGCCATTATTGTAATTTCTAGGATGCCTGGAGACGCGTGTCATGCGCAAACTAAGTAATATGTGATCACTTCTGGTCATAGAACCTCCTCTTTTGTTTAGGGTGATCTGCGCGGTCCTCGCGGCCGTGCTAGGAGACTTAGTCCCTTTCCCTCTTTCCCTCATTCATTTTTTTAACGAAGGCAGTATGGACGCTCTCAGGGCCTCGTCAGGGCAACTTCACTATGTCGGAGGTGGCTCTGACCTGTCGGTGGCCGGATGGATTCCGATGACAGAAATGAGGATTCTGGTGCCGAAGCTGGGATTCTGGAATCGAATTTTGAGATTTCGGTGATGAAGGTCAGGATTCCGATGGCAGAGTAGAAATTCTGACGATGTTCTCTGGCTCTCTCTATTACCCGGTGGTTATGAACTGAAAACTCCACCCAACCTTATCTAGCAGAGTGGGTATTTATAGCCAAGAAATGAGGAGATGCAATGTGTCATGTGGCGACCTCTACCCATCTCATTTTTAGAGGACTGTGGTGGCATGCACGTTGCCCTGGTGTGAAGCACGTTGTGGGCGTCATGCTTAGGGCTAGTGTAGGGATGTGAGACGCCACGTTGATTGCGTTTTATTATCTAATGCCGCTGTCATGCTTGGACACCACGCCGATCACGTGACCATCGTATCGAGGGATTTAGCCAAAATTTTAAGCTAAACACATCCTTGACTTAGCTACTTAGACAAAAAAATCAGCTACACATCATATACTATATCTATTGTTTGCATTTGTCAATTATGAGATAATCTTATTCACTGATGTTCATTTATTGTCATATAAGCCTTTATGCTTTCATTCACCATACTTATGTATCATTTAATGATACTCTATTATTATTTGTTATAATTGACATATCCTACGAATTAAATTGAACTTCATTTACAATAGGTTATAGGTATGATGACGCCAACAAAGTGCAATACCAGATTAACTCCTACTAACTAACCAATGAATACACCTACCAATTTGACACAAAAATCATCAAGAAAGGTTGTGGAGAAGTCTTCACAAAATGCTACGTTGAAATCAATGATGATTCAATAAGATATTCCCATGAAAATGTATTCGTAAACACATTAATAGAATAGACTGCATTATGGCGTTGAACTGATAATAACATGAAACAAGAGGCATACGTAGTTATGCGCGAGAAGTTATACAAAAATCTTAATATGTTGCTTACTGTTCAAAATATTATTAACCGAATGCACACCTTGAAGAGGACATGCAATGATATAAGAAATATGCTTAATGCATCGGGATTTAGATGGGATTATAACTTGAACATGGTGGTGGCAATATCTAAAATATGGGATGCTTACATTAGGGATAACTATTGTTTATAATTAGTGGATGACTTGCAATATTATATAACGCCTTTTTATAATACACTACGTGTAATAATCTTTCCATATATTTTTGTATTTCATTGTTCATACAGTTCCACCCGAGAGCTAGAAAACTTCGTGGGAAGCTGATTCATAGGTACAACGACTTATGTCGTGTAGTCGAAGATGACCACGCAACCGGTCATTTCTTTGTGACAAGGAACATGTCATGACCTCAAGGCCAAAGACGCTAGAAGGAAGTTGATGAGTCTTTCACAGATTCTCCTCACCAATATAAGGAGATCGTTTAGCTATCATCGGATGATATTGAAGGTAGCGCACGACTAGAGATTCATTAGGCATTTAAATGTTGTGGAGATCAATCCTACTAGCACCGTATCCTTGCTTCCAATTTACATAGTTATCAAAATACTCCATGCTCTATAACATCCATTTAACCAGAGTCTAGTTGAGTTGAGAATGGCAAGAATAATAAATGCGCCAGTGGTCGTGGATGGATTGTCACACTACAATTTCCTCACGGTAGGAAACATCATGTCGAACAATGAGAACAAAATATCATTGTTCTTGACACTGCCTGACGAATATAAACTTGAATGACTATAATTGCTCGTGCATGTAAAAGATAGTGTTAGCTGTGTAATATCCAAACCACTGAACCACATATGATATTATCTTCTTTTCTATATGGTTAATGTATGGGGTTATATAATTTTAGACATGTTTTCTTCTTTCACATAGTAGGTCGTCAGTATTATTTTTTGGACTTATCTTATTTAATGGGGATGTCACGTATTCTTTTGGGTTGTGTTTACTTTATATAAGCACATATTTGCCTTCATTACTTTTTTTTTTTTTGTGCTGATGGAGGATATAGGGGATCAGGTGAGCACAACGTTTTTTTGGTTAACCTGACATTCTGACATGTTTATACTTTGGACATATGTATACACTACATTTGTTCTTTGATGGACAACATATCATAGACTCAGCTTGTATATTTTGGACATTGTTAATATTCCTCTTGACATATGGCATGAATTCCATAATTGTTGTGCAGTTATGTAGTATAAGATGTGCATGGTTATTAGTCTTTACTAATTTGATCGTTATGGCCATGCTAATGTGATTTGTTAAATAGACTAAGTGTGAATGTAACAATTATTAAGAGCTTGCTTCAAATCTTTCTAGATGAATTGGAATGTCAAATATGTCTTGCTCTCAGTATTTTATAAATACTAACGCACAGGAAGTAATTTTTAGTGCTCAAGTTGCCTTGTGCCTTGGGATGTTATAGATCGTAAGGTGAGTCAATTATGAAATTAGAAAACTTATTTGATTACATAGTTTTTGTAGCATTTCTAACATGTATCATTATTTGAAACCAAAGTCCTTCGCTTAGTCAATATTTGACCCATTATCATAACATGAAACGTCATGCCTAAATTTTACGTGGTGTTCGTTGGAACGAGGCCAAAGATATATAAAAGCTGGAAAGAAGCAAGAGCCGAAGTAGATCGTTACAGTGATTGTCGTCATAAGAGATACTTAAGTTACAATGATTCATTATCAGCATGGACTAGTGAAATGGGTAAACCAGTTCTAACAAGTAATATTGGTATAGAAAGAGACTCAAATATATAGCTTGTATACCAAAAAGATGGTATCGAAAGAGAGGAAAATACTCCAACAGTATAGAATCGTGTAAGGATTTATTGCATTGACCGACCACCCATGGAGGATGCAAAAGACTTGTCTGCGAGCTAAGAGACGTAGAAGTCCTCTTTTGACATCTTTTCGTGATGTTTATTTTCTTTGTTTAAATGTTCTTATGCACGCATCTTTGATAACAATCCCTATAATCTTTATTTTGTGTGTGTTATCATGCATGGTAGTCGCTTTTTGCATGGACTTGGAAAATGATAATTTTTTTGACTTGTCTACTAGTTTTTTCAACACCTTGATGTATATATACTTTTGAACCCTACATATTTTCTTTTATTTTCTACCACACAGGTTGAGTTAAGATGATTTGGATATGCAAACACCTTTTTTACATAGTTTTTAATGTTAATAGTCTGGTTATATTTAAAATGTGCATACCGTAAATTCAACTGCCAGTTGAATTAACATATATTACATTACTTTGTTAAACTCTTCTTGGGTAGCTGATATACTCTGTGTGTGTGGTTTCGTAGCCAATTTCGTTTCAAGCACATTGGTAGTTTACATTCTTTTACTGCAGAGGTTGATCAGTGACAACCGAAAAACCTATTGTTGAAATTAATCGACAAAACTACTCATTCACATGGAAATAAATCCATACAAGAACCAACTTTATATAAGTTCGTCCAAACTAGCTGGCCTAGTTAGCTGGCACCTACTCTTTTCAACTACATGTGAAATTATATCGATAGTCTAACATGACATCCTACGCTTTACATACGGAAGCTTACGGAGCTTTATAGAACTATGGCTAAGTCCTGGAGGAGGAGGGTGATTAGGACCGTTTAAAATTTCTTTTTAAAACCTCTGGCCTAATTAAACTAATTAGCAATTATAAACTAATTAAGAAGAACACTTAGCTTCTAAGCTTAAGTAGGTCCAATCACAAGGCTAGCAAATAATTAGCAATTAAACAACATAGCCTAAACATGTATAGATAATCAAAAGATTAAACTAATTAAGCACCTAATCTATGCATCCTGAGTAGACTATATGAGAGTGGATCATATCAGCTCAAATCTACCCTATTTAGTGAAAGTACATCTTGTGTGTGGATATACCTATCTAGTGCGTAGCATACATTTTAATCACGCATGAATAATTAAGCAATTAAATCATACAAAGCTAGATTAACAATGTGCTCAACTCAATCCCAAACACAAGCATGTATAGTGGTTTGGTTACCATACTCCACTCCCAGTTCAAGTACTCACCATTATTAGCGCACTGGTATTTACTAAGGAGTTTAAATCAGGTTCCAACCAACCTAGGTGTTTAAACAGTTCTACACTACCGGAGAGTTTAACAAGGTTCTTCCCAACCTATAATAGATATTTTAAGGTTCATCTCTCGACTTAGAAGTTTGACAAGGTTCCTCCCAACCCTTCGTTTCCAATTCAAGAACCTAGCGTATATTTCCACTGAAGGCTCCCACCGGAGACTTGTTCGAGTTTGTAGATCCAAACTCTTACATTCAATCTTCACCAAGGAAGGAGTGCAACCGGACTCTCAATATGACAAGTTACTTGTCAGATGAGCCCCTTGTTCATTGCCGGTTCGGGTTGCTTGACCTCCGTTCTCCCGTGCTTCAATCAACTCCCCTTTGCTCCCCGATCGTGTTGCCGTTGCATTGCAATGCCTCAGCTCCACTTGATCAATCACCTTGCATGTGATGCCTTTGAGATGCCCAAGGTGATAGGAGGGTAGGTTTGAGATTTCTACAACTAATGAGAATAGGTTGCCTAGAGTATCTCATCTACAAAGATCTCATCATAGAGCTTTGGATAGGAATATAATTATCAAATTTGATCCAAACTCTAGAGATCAAGAGAGGGGGAAGGTCATCTTCTTTATAAGCTTGGAATGCTCAATTTTTGTGTTAAATCATAAGAAAGATGTCTTGATAGAGTTAGGATTTGAGCCTCTAATGGTCACCAACAATGGTGGCTTCAATCTCCTCAAAATCCTTCTACTTACCCCAAAAATCGAGCCTAGCCTTTATATAAACAAACTCCCAATGGACATAAAACGGCTATAAAACGGCTAAATTCCGACCGGTCGGGCCTCACATCGATTGGTCAAACTGGGGTCCTCGATCGGTCGGACGACCAGTCGAATATTGGCCTAAGACTGAAAAAGCTTGCTGTCCCTTTTTTATTGGTCGTCGGTCGGTTAGACAGACTAGCCAACCGATCGTCCCCCAAAGACAACTTTTTATGCATTTGGTCGCTGTCCCATTTGGGTCTTCCGCCGATCGGTCAAGACATGTTTTCCTGCTATTTTTCAGTTGCGTTTTACAGTAGTACATGTAACCTCTTGACCATCATTTTGGTGATCTTTTGGGACACCTAAGGCCAATCTAAGATGACAAAGGGTATGCCTATTAGTTACGGTCATTTAGAGGTTTGTGTTTTGGTTTGGTTCAAGGTTAGGCATCTCTTTTACTTGTTTCTTCCTTGATGCAGCAGGTCCGTCTTGAGTCTTAGGTCTTTGTCTTCATTAAGCTCAACCGACACTAGATTCATTGACTTAAGTAATTGACAAACAATGTGCACTAGTATGTCACAGAAAAGTGCACTAACAGCATGAACCAATTGGGTATATTCATTGCAAAGATGGTGTCTTTGATTTATTTTAGTAGATTGATCAAAAGCTATATGAAGAATTTTGAGAATGTCTGGATGAGGGTTACATGGATGACTTTGGTGATGTACGAATATCCTCTCATTTGAAGGAAATGAACATCTTTGTAGGCATTGGACCACCATGTGCATTTCTCCCTTGTTCGATTTTTTTTTTTTTTGTTCCCTTCAATCAAACATAGAATTTGAATGAATAGTGCATGGATGAGTGTTTGGGGTCCTTTTTAAACAACGTAAATGGGCCTACCATGCATCTGGCAATTGTGAGATTCACCTATGAAATTGTCATAATTACTTTTTACCACAATTTATGTTCATTTCATAACTATCAAACAAGCCCTAACATTGCAATCAATTTGGAAAAGGTCGGAGAAATTTCTTTTCTTTTTTTCTCTAATTTTCCATCATTTAGTAGCTCTCCCCCCAAATCTCAAAATCGAAGCTCCGAATTAATAATTTTTCATGCAAAATATAAAGAATTATGGATTTCTTACCATTTGAGAGTATTTACAACATGCAAAAATATAAAAACTTAGAAACACCTTTTAGAATCTAGCCCCAAATGTCTTTCAATCGTGATCTCGAAGAAATTTTGAAGATTTTCTTACAACAAACTAGAATGGTCTAGTCGAATAACCTTACAATATATTAGGAAAATTTTCTTCGTACAATAAAAAAAAAAAAAACAATTTTTATGAATTTATGAGGATTTTCCAAACAAAACAGCAACGCTTTCCTTTTATCCATTTTGATATTGCACTCGAAATACATTAAAAATTTATAAAAGGGGAGTGGATACATCACACGATATCATGACATCACACAATATATCCTGATATCTTACAACATATTGCAAGATACAATGAAGAAGAGGGATATTAAAGCAGGGATTTCGTATCACCCAACTAGAATAATAGGATATGTTGTGAGATATATCAGTGAGATATCCCAAGATACCGGGATAACTGATATATCATAAGATATACCAGTAATATCGCAAGATACTGAAAACGCCGTTGAAAACAGTTCTCCATAAATATCATTGCCACCCCAGTCATTATGAAAATAACATCTTTTTCCTAGATAATACAACCACCTTTACTATGATAATGACAACCAACTTTTTTTTGTTACATTACATGATGGCGAGTGATCATTCCCGCTGTAAAAGCGGTTTTTGAACTGAATAAGGAAAGAAAAAAAAAACAGCTTATTTAGCACATAAATATTTTCTTGTTACAAAGAAACCCCTAAGTACGAAACAACACGAATATGTAGTATACACAACGAATTACAAGATTCAAGGTTTTCAGTAGGGAAGAAATCACTTCGCAACATGGCTTTTTTTAGATGACTAGATGATGAGTGCAGTCTCCTTCGATCTCTCTATATTCATGGAAACTGTACATGAAAGAGGTTGATATCATCGGCATACACCTCCATTGAAATCCTCTTTTTTTTTTTTTTTTTCAGCTTTCTTTCTTTGTAGTGACGAGAAGAAAGCCACCTCCATCGATGTTCCAATGACACCCTCATTGAAGATTGGAAGAACTGACCTCTCCCTACTGTACGGCATCTTGGCTGCTAGTTCCCAAAAGGATCTCCAATCATGATCAGAACTGCTCAAAGGGGCTAGCCTTTCTGCAACTCCACAAGCAGGATAGCAGCCCCATAATGCCTGTTTCCATTGGGTGGGCAATATCCCTTTCCCTTCTCTGTAAAACTCCCAAGAACTCTTTGGCGCTCAAATTCGCATCATGGTTTGCATCGAAAACATGGAATATGACGTCGATCACATTGTCACTGATGGAGACACCACATACCTATGACAAAGAGGGAGGGAAAAATAAATAAATAAATAAAAATAAAGACTCCATTAAGAATATGACCACTGGTTTACAGGAGGAAAAGAGGTAGCATATGGTGCTCGATTGAAAGAAATGGTGTTTGTTTTGCTTGATCAGGAAAGGTACAGGTGGTGCCCACTTTTCTGTAAGTTGAGCTCGTAGGCCTCATCATGGGGGCCATGCCATAATCTCCACCGTCAAATGATCCTAGGTATCCAAAGAAGACGGATAAATAAAACCAAAGGTCCAGATCTAATGGACTACCAGTCAGACAGAAGGATAGCCCAATGGGTGGAATTTTTTTGGAGTCTCCATCCACCTGGGGATTTCCTTAGAGAAACATTTGTATCACTGCAAGGTGGGTCTCAGGCATCAGTTTATTTGGTCCAGCAAATGCTGAATCAAACATTGTGTGTGTGTGTGGTGTGTGTGGGCGGGGAATTGGTACTGAGGTCAACCTCATGGGAGCATCCCATGAGGTCGAGCTGTGTGGGCCCCATTGTGATGTGGATCGGACATCAACACCGTGCATTTGATGGGTCCCCTCTAGGTTATGGGATATGCCAAAAATCAGCCGTATATGGAACTCGGGTGGGCCATACCATCTAAAACCATGTGAAGACATGCCTAAAACATCTAAAAGCACTTGGTGGGGCCCACCTGAGTTTTGGATGCAGCTGAAACTTGGTCTGATCCCTCATCCAAGTGGTACACACACAATGGATGGTCTGGATTTGTGAACCACATCTCAGTGGGCCCAATAAACGATCTTGAAGGTTTTAATGGTGGGTAACCCCTCTCAATTGTTGTATGTGGTGTGGCCCACCTAAGTCATGGATTGACCTGATTTTTAAGCCCGTGGCCCACTATGGAATGGTGCATTTGACTAATGGGGTAGATGCTCGACACACATCATGGTGGGGCCCACACAGCTCTTACCATGAGGTTGACCTCATAGTGTGTGTGTGTGTGAAGAGAGAGAGAGAGAGAGAGAGAGAGAGAGAGAGAGAGAGAGAGGAATGCTCAGCTGCACACCAGTTCTCACGAGAACTCATCACACGTGATGTGAGCCCAAAATCTGAGCCGTCCACGTGATGCAGCACCTCAAAAAACCCCAAGTCCTAACTTTCAACCTAATCTAGAACTCTGGTGGGCCGTAGCAGAGAGAGAGGGGCAAATCAAGGGAGGAAACTGTTTCCTTTTTCCATGGCCCACCAAAGTTCTAGACTTGGTTGAAAGATGGGCCCTGGGGTTTTTTTGCGGTGCTGCATCACGTGGACGGCTCAGATTTTGAGCTCACATCACGTGTGATGAGTCCTCAAAAAGTGCTCACGAGTTCTCGTGAGAACTGTGCGCAGGTGAGCATTCCTCTCTATCTCTCTCTCTCTCTCTCTCTCTCTCTCTTTGTGTGTGTGTGTGTGTGTGTGTGTGTGTGTGTGTGTGTGTGTGTGTGTGTAGGGCTCATCACACGTGATGTGTCCCTAAAATCTGAGCTGTCCACGTGATGCAGCACTCCGAAAAACCCCCATGGCCCAAATTTCAACCTGATCCAGAACTCTAGTGGGCCATAGAAGAGAAAGAGAGGCAAATCAAGGGAGGAAACTGTTTCCATTTGCCATGGCCCACCAAATTTGTGAACCAGGTTGAAAGTTGGGCCCTGGGAGATTTTTGGGGTGCTGCATCACATGGATGGCTCAGATTTTAGGGACACATCACATGCGATGAGCCCTAAGAAATCTCTCACGAGTTCTCGTGAGAGATGGTTCGCAGGTGAGCATTCCTCTCTCTCTCTCTCTCTCTCTATATATATATATATATATATATATATATATACATATATATATATATATATACATATATATATATATATATACATATATATATATATATATACATATATATATATGATTTCCTTGAAAGAAAAGAAAAAAAAAACGTACATGGGATGCAGCTCTTTGGAAGTCCTCCCTTGTCAATAAACCATTCACTTCCCCATAACCAAAAATCGCAAGAGATAATTCATGCAATCTTTTACGCAATTCTGCGAAAGACATGAACTCCTGAAGATGCAACAAGAGAGCAAGCAAATAAGAAGCGAGTTGGAAATTCAGAGTTGACTGGTGAGAGGAAACTGCCATACCTCATAGGTGATGCGCATGTCTCGGAGATGTGGGTAGTTATGCAATTCATCAACCCGATCGAGAAACTTGTTTATATGGTTCATGTCGGCCGAAGCAACCATGGACAAGGCAAAATCCTTAGCTGATATTGTTCCTCGTAACTTGTAGTCATAATGGGCAAACTCCAAGTGCAAAATCTATGTTGGAAACAAAGAAATACTTAATATTTGATAGAGGTAGCATACAATGAACAGTGACAAGAAATCGGTTGCAAATGAAATAACAAAAGATTTTGTAGGGCTACTGGTGGTAGATAAGCTTGGAAGTTGGATATCTCAATCAAACCATCTCTCCACAGATGAAACATATGTTACAATTGTTTAAAAAAGCAAGTGTTTTAAAAAATAACAACAGCAACAACAATAATCCTGATTTTGAACAAATGAAACAGAATTCACTGCTAGTTTGATGAAAATGATTAGATTCACAACTTGACTGTGGAGGTTCACTTCAATAGGGGCTTGTGTAACCTCCATTGCAGATTAGCAGATGCTTAGAGTTGTGCTTCGACCAAGTGCTTGTGGAGATTGGTCTGGCTGTGTATGCTTGCAAGATTGACGAATATGGAATAGTTTTATGCTCATGGAGCTAAGTTATGGGCATAGATACAACACAGATAGGCAAGTACCCGTGCCTAGATTTCCTGTACATGCATGTCAGACCTTCAGCATCCTGATTGCCAGAGAACTAGATCCCGAACTATAGCAACGCACATCTTTCAAATCTCAAAGCCTAAAAAAAGCCATCCCCCACTCACAGGATTAGATAATTCTGTACATCGCTGCCGCCACCAAACTAACATAGTGGTGATCCCTAGACGCAACATGCTTGAGTGTTTACCAAATGCTCACAATTGCTTCATATTGATGAATCATTTAGCACAGAACTCAAAACTACATTGTTCCAAATACTCAAAGACATACAATTCAGACAAAAAACATTCTTGTGATTTTTTTTATTTTTTTATTTTTTGAGAGATTTCTTGTGAAATATTTTCAACCTTAGTATTCCAACCAAGTAGTTAGACCTTCAAAAGTTATTCTCAATCAGCAACCTTTTCAGGTTTACTTCATATGATTACTCATACCCCTACCCCAAACAGCTAAGATCAAGGTATTCGATAACAGTAGCGGTGGCCGTAACACCCAGTCTTATCGCAGTTACGATACAGGCCATAACAGGTTATGGTTCTGTAATAGTAAAAAGTTTCGAAGGAAGAAAATGTATTGGCCCCATATCAGCCCCTTACAGGCCATTTTTGTCAGAATGGCTGTTATAGCCCCGTATCGCATAACGGCTCCCACCGTTACATAATTTAACGGCTGTTAAAGCCATTGCATTACCATTTTTTAATACCATGGCTAAGATAATTCAGCAATAATAGAATAAAAGAACAATGATACTGTCAATGAGAAATAATGCCTGCAACACATTTACTCAAAAGAAAAGAAATTGCAATTAACACCAACCAGGCAACCGGATTTTTTTTTTTTTTTTCAGAGAAGCACACTGAGACAGAAATAACAGAAAAGAATATGAGAATCTAATAAATAAATAAACATATGATAAAAGTAACACCATCAATGAAGACCACATCCACAATCAAATTAACCAAGGAGAAGACATACTTCATGATGAAAATCTTTCAAAAATTGGATAAATCTTCCATACTGGAGACACTGATCTCCATTCTTGCCAAAGAAATACTCCAACAGGCCACCATTTTCTACTTGATTCCCAATTTTGAGGCCAATACGAAGTCCATCCCTGTGACAAGCCCCTTGTCTATTATGAGATCGCATCAAGGTCATTACTTTCTTGAATTCATCCTGTTCAATCTGTCTGGAAAAAAAATGATGTATGCATTCAATATTATTACATAGACAAACAAGACTAGGCAACAAAGTTATTAAAATGGAAATGTATCAGGAATTGCTTTAACAATCAATCAACAAATAGTTAAAGAAAGCACATGAGTGCTTTCAAATAACACAGTGATAGAAACTCCAGCATAATGGTGAATTTTAGCAGCATAAGAAAAATAAAAAGAAAAATTGGATGATGCGATTAAAGTCCTCTACTTACAATGATATTCAAGTGAGAAAAGCATGTAAAATCAATGGAACCTACAGAGATATCTATAAATGAAGAGAGATTGCACCAATCCTTGAACTCTGACCTTTGAGAATAGTCTGCTGTCAGCAACCAGAGACAGGACGCTGGTGAGAGATAAATGAATAAACCAGTTACTAATTCCATTTGGTTTTGTCCAACATGGCTGAAACATTTTGTACCAGTACGAAAAATCAGTACATGTATGGGTGCTGAAATGTACTCATCCATGTTCGGGTCTATTTCAAGTGAAAGCAGCTCTATTTAGAACACTCATTTCCTACAGAATATTTGGATATTTTGTGATTTCTGACCATTTTGACCCACACTTGTTGGCACCAAAGCTTTTAAATGAGACATGGGATATCCAACCATCGTTCTAGACTGTAAATTCGTTCCATACTATTATTGGCAAGTGATGTTGCAAAATTGCTGCATGATCCTTACCATCCGATCAAGAGCAAGAAAAATGCACAATCAAGATCAAGCAAAGAAAGAAAGAAAAATCCACCATGGATTGCTAATGATTCTAAGGAAGCACTTTCATCAAATGATGCTACTAGGGGCAAGCCAATGTGTACATGGAGCTGCTTCAGCACCGTAGTTATAATATCATGCCCATGTGCTGTGTATACATGGGATACCAACATTAGTTTAAGGGCAGGACTGCAGTTGTTATCACCAACATTTTCAAATTGGTTTTAGAATGGTGGTAACTCATCCTCCACACACATGGCATACATGCACAACAATCTGGACTTTCCAAATGATGGATTCCATTGTTGATCCTGAAAATTGCACGAATTGGACAACATTGGCATTGAATTTGGACAGCTGCCCAATTTATTTTATTCGTCCATTTGATGATCCCCAGTTTTCTATTAGGAATCTAGGATCAATGTTTTAAATATTGATGATATCGGCCGATATATCTCACGATATATCTTGTATCCCACTTATGCAATACGAAACGCACGGGTGATGCCGATATATCACACATGTTCGATCCAGTGAACATTTTCAATTTCCGATCACTTTTTTTTTTTTTTTTTGGTGCTGTTGAAATTATGTTAAATCAATGTCAAAGGTTACAAATTCATTGGTTCTTCATGTTTTGCATGAAAAATCATGGAGTTGGAGCTTTGATTTCAATATCCATTGGTTCTTCATGTTCTCCATTTTTTTCTCGAAATTTTCCTTCAACCAGCTATCAATTGAGACTAATTTCGAGGTATTTAGGAGTTATTTGATGAAATGGTCATGACATACACTCTAATTTCAAAATTTGAGTGTAGTTGGTCTGATTTGGGAAAAATTCGAAAATTCCCCAATTTCTCACAAATTGCTTGCAATGTTGCACTCCAAACATGAAATCAAGCATGTATGAGGGCTAATCTACTGATTTGTTAAGTCCTTGTCAATTTTTGGAAATATTAAATATTAAATATTAATTTTTTTTTTAAATTTCCTTCAACCAGTTGTCAATTGAAACTACTTTTGAAGTATTTACGAGTGTTTGATGAAATGATCGTCACATACACTCTAAATGTTATGCATTCAATTTTAATATAGTTGTATTAGTTCAGTTAGACAACACATAGGTTAGGACCCTATAAAAGGAAACCTATTATGTGCACTTCTTTTTTTGAGATGTTATGATTTAAAACTTTGTAATAAGGTCTTTTTTAACAATCCTTGAAGTTTCATTGAAAAATTCAACCATTTTCCCAATGTTTTCACATGTTTTCCAAAAAGTGTGATAAATTACCTGATACAAATGATATATCTTGTGCGATAACCAATACATATCTGTATCCCAAGGATGTGATACGTAACGCGATACTGATATTTCGAACACTGATTAGGATTGCTCTATAAACAATCCATCATGGGTCCCATGATTTGGAAGGTCCAGATTATTCTGTGTATGCCTCGTGTAAGGTCGACAAGCCACCACCAGTTTAAAATGGTAGCTAACGAAAATTGCAGTCTTTTCCCATTAGGGCCTGTTTGATAGCTGAGAAATGAAAGTAATTGATGGTAAATAAGTAATGATTACTTCTATATTTCCTTGGAAATGCACGTTGTCCCAAAAAAGTCTTTCATTGGCTACCGTGCTATGTACCAAAATTGTGTGGGCTTCACCATGATATATGTGTTATATCCACACCGTCCATTCATTTTTCCAAATCATTTTAGGGCATAAGTTCATAAATGAGGCAGATCCAAAGCTCAAGCGGCCCGCAATAAGAATAATTATGATGCGGACATCAGGCCCTTTAGGGTTTATTAGCGTGGGAGGCGAGTGACACTTATATCTATATGGCTCGATGATGACGGGCCTGGATCGTTCGTGACGACTTGAGGAGCATCGAAGACCTTACACATGTAGTCTGAGACATTTGAGAAGACCCCACCTTGGGAAGACATGTGTAAGTTGTTTGGAGGAGATGATCGAACCATTGGATCGCAATGATGATGTCATCGAACCGTTGGTTCGTCGTGGCCCACTTTCATTGTGCCATTATCGGAGGCCATCGAGCTTCTTAGATTTGCGTTTATTATATGCATTTTTACTTATTTGAGTTTTGGGTCAGTGTGTGCACGTTTTTTCGTGTGAATGTTTTTTTTTTGAAATTTTGTTAGTATGGATATTTTGGTAATTATGCTAATTCCGAATTTTATAAGCGTGTTGCCCTAAACCTTTTTCGTTAGTTGTTGATTAATGAAAAACAATCCTTTTGGTTGCCTCCTCTCTCTCTCTCTCTCTCTCTCTCTCTCTCTCTCATGAAACTTCATCTTCTTCCAAATCTTCTTCTTCTCTTTTCTTCTTATGCCCCTCCAACATTCTTCTAAGGTAAGTTATTCTTCCTTCTTTCTCTATTTCTATTACCTCCTAATCCTCGAACCCTAAACTTGAGAATTGAATCAAAACCCCAATTTCTCAAATTTCTAATTCCCTAATCCGAGAAATCCTTTGATCCCTCGGACTAGTGAACCCCATTGTTCGATTGGGTTATGACCGTGCAAGATCGGGAGGTTCCATCCCTCGCCGAATCCAACCTATGCATTATTTGAATTTCTTACTTCGTGGTTGTGATGATGACCCGCTCCATTGCATGCCTCTTTATGAATTTCTTAATTGATGATAGTAGATGCTGAATTTTAGATTATTATTGCTATTTATTTCCGCTGGATTACATATGTTCTTGAGCATGCATCACGATTAAGGCATCCTGCATCATATTATGTCTACCATTGACCTACTGTTATCTATGGTGTGGTCCACTTGATCTTTGGATTTGTCTCATTTTTGGACTCATGTCCTGAAATGATTTGAAAGGATGAATGAGTGGTGTGGATATAATACATACATCATGGTGGGGCTCATAGAGTTCTGCTTTGAAAAATGTTGAAATTTGCATCGTTTTCGAGGTGGAATTCCATCTCTCTATCAAATGGGTGGTAAAAATCATCATTATGCTTTTACCACAATTTACTTTCATTTACTTTCATTAACATTCCAATCAAACAGGCCCTTAGGAATCCATGCTAGTTTCCAATAGAAAAATCCACAATAGCAAAGGCAGTGTATTAAACCTCTTCGAAGTGTAGGAGGTGGGCTCCACAATGAAGATTCTATACACAAGATCAATTCCAATCATTAGGAAAAGCACATGTGTATGTTGAATATGGACAATTGGCAATAATTAAACCATCCACTCTTTTCAGTGAGGTTGACCAACCTAATCAGTGGACATGCTTGATTTGGTGTATAGTCATCTTCGCAAATGCCATGATGAGTGGCTAACCATATGATCACTCAAATGTCCTAACACTTGCAAGGTTGGCATGTGTTTTGCCCATAAAATTGCATGTGGAGAGGGCATATGTGGGGCTATCATCAAGGTATTCAATAATGGTAACAGTGGCTATAAAGGCCACCCCCATTACCTTTACAATACAGGTTGTAAAGGTCATTACGACCTTTATAAAAAAAATTAAAAAATAAAAAATAAATAACCATAAAGGACCATTACAAGGCTGTAACGCATAATGGTTTCCATCATTCCCGTTACGTAACTGTTTCTTAATACCTTGGCTGTCGTACATCTAGTTCCCCATCAGCCTCTTACTCTAAATCATTGGTTGATAACTAGTGTGTCGCAGAGGAGAACATGCCACCTGTGGACCCCTCTTTCTTGGGATCCATCAATATTGCTACTGCTGCTTTGTTTGGAGTGGATTCAGGCATGACTAGATCTATCATTCACAGCTCTTTTGGGCATTTTATGAGGTCTTTTGTGGGTCGAGGTGCTTTTGGACTTGGTGAATTTGGAAAAGAGAGAGGATGAGTGGAGAATTTTCAAGAGGTTAAAGGACATTTCTTGGGTACATCAGCTCAAAGAGTTTCATCAGTTTCAGATGAATGATTAAAGAAAAAATCAGGAAGGTAACAGTATTGGGTGAGAGAACTGAAGCAAAGCAATCTAATGATGCTAGTCTTTAGAACTAATTAGTTTTAATAGGATTCCATAAAACCATGCAATACATACCCATTATGGTCGAGGTCAAACATTTTAAATGCCACAGAGAAGCTTGATTCAGGGATGCTGAGTAAGGTGACAAAGAAGATGTACCTGCCACAAATTTCAAAAAAGACATTGACTCTGGATATTAGACGTCTCCTTGAAACAAAACTTGAAAAGGCATGATATAAATATTTAATTTGAAAGTGCAACAGGAAACCAAATCAATTTCTCTGCTTTCGATATCCTATAAGCATAATGATGATTGGTAACTTACTCTGAGAAAGAAATAAGTCCATCATTATTGGTATCAAAAAGCATAAAAAAGGCTGAATCATCACAATGCAACTCGCCAGGAGGCCGCTCCCCTCTCAAATAACCTTCTCTCACAATATTTGATTCAGATGGAGGAAATACAGGAACAACCGCTCGCATCAAGTCTGCTGGTGTCATAAAAGTCTCTCCTTCTGGAGTACGGAAAGATGCAAAGTATTCGAAAACCTGGAACAGAAACATAATGCAAGAGATGTAGCAATGAGAACAATATGGTCACCACAGACGATCTAGCTACTCAAACAATCGTGTACATTATACAAAGTATGAGAACATTTGACTCATTGGAATGTATCGATTGAACATCAAGATTCTCTGGTACAATTTGAATCTGTCGATGGGTAGAAGCAATGTTTTAAAACCTGGATTGGCCTGGCCCTGTTCGATTTTATGGGCATTGGGGTCCATCCTTTTTTTTCTTTTTTCTTTTTGTCTTTTTTTTCTTACCTGGCCCATCTACTGAAAGTATAACCAAAATATAACACTAATCATCATCTAAGCCTTATCCCGTTAATTGGGGTTGGCAACCAAACCATAACACTAATAAAACAAAATAGAAGTAATAAGCCAAAATGCCCCTGGCACAGTGGAATAGGGTGTCTAGCCTTTGAGTGGAGTTTGTATGCTTGAGCTCCACCGGGCAATTATACATTTATCATTAAGAAAAACTTGATCACAAAAGTAAACAGGGTTTTTGGTAAACTGGGCTGTTTTTTATAGCCAGCTTCAGTCCAAACCAATGTTTTAAAACCTGGATCAGACCTCAGTCAGTTTGGTCCAATCAGTCAGGCCTGATTGCCCCATTTGGATCCGGGAGAGGAGGGGGGATGGGATGACTAAAAAACAGTACAATACAAACAATAATAGCTAGAGTGCCAACACAATTTGGAACCAAAAACAATCGTTGCCGCCTAAACCAAACTCATACAATACATCTTGGTCGAGTATGTAAAGGATCACTGATCACTGTGAGAAAACACAAAAAGTAAATAGCCAGTTGATATAATATAAGTATGACCGGCAAGTTTTGATGTTCTCAGAGGCACCTCTATATATGGTCACATGTTCCAAGGCAACATGGCATGAGTTGGTTGCATTGAACCCTCATCAGGTGTCTCACTAGCCTGACCCAAAATCAGGGCAGCAAGCAACACGTGCATTGAAAGTGGATACTTGGAAATTCCTTTTAAACCTTCCACTGTTCTCATACATGCGGCCTATCTGATGAATTGATCAGCCTGACTTCTGGACCAGGTCATCTACACAGAATCACCTGATGCTTAGCTCAAATATCTGCCACAAGTCTCAAACTGGAACATGTGGCTGCACGAAGAGGTAGGTGTCTGTAGGCTGAGAAAGCTCATGACCAGCTCATGACCAGCACATGTCCTTGAATGTGCTCTCAGGAGCAAAGAAGTATTGCTTGTCTGCATGAGTCTACAGAACAGGCAATGTAGAACTCACAGGTTTCTCAACAGATTGTTGTGTGCATTTCCTGATTGCACATACCAAAAGAAGGCAAGGAGCTATAAGAATATTTTGGAAGCAAGACTTAATAAGTGGTCCTCAAAGTCAGACCTTGCTTACCATCTTATTATCTTTACTTGACACCAACATTTTTTGTGTCATTATCGCGTAAGGTGTTGTCGTTATCGCGTGAGGTATTGCACCCTTGGGATACAGATACATATCGGTTATCGCACGGAATACATCAGTTGTATCTCGTAATTTATCGCCACCATTGGGAAACATGGGGAAACATTGGGAAATTGGTCAAATTTTTCAATGAAACGTCAGGGATTGTTAAAAAAGACAAGTGAAATAAAAAAAAATAATAACAAAAAAACAAGTGCGCCTAATAGGTTTCTTTTGTAGAGGGTCCTAATCTATGCATTGTCTGACCGAACTAATGCAACTATATTCAAAGTCAATTCATAAAATTCATGAATGTAAGAAGACATGTATGGAAACACAAGCATTACATTCAAAAGCAAAAGAAACATAAAACTAGAAATATAACTGTGGATTTCGAAAAAAAAATTATTTTAACAATTTTCAGTTATTTTTAATTAAAAAATTATTTTTTCGAAAAATCCCCAAATTGCCTAGAATGTATAGACCAGGTTATATACATGTTTGATTTCGTGTTTAGATACTAAGATTGCAACCAATTTGGGAAACTTTGAAGAAATTTCAATTTTTTTCCCCAATTTTTCACAACTCAACCCATCTTCCCCAAAAATAAAAAATTATTTTTTCGAAAAATCCCTAAATTGCCAAGAATGTATAGATTGGGTTAATTATACATGTTTGATTTCGTGTTTAGACACTAAGATTGCAACCGATTTGGAAGAAACCCAATTTTTAGCAACTCGGCCCATCTCTCCCAAATCTCAAAATCGAAGCTCTAAATCCATAATTTTTCATGCAAAACATGAAAAATCATGGACTTCTAACCATCTAACACTATTTACAACATATGCACATTTTAGAATCCGGTTCCAAGAAGCTTCTGATCACGATTTTAGAGAAATTTCGAAGATTTTCTTCCAGCAAATTAGAGTGGACTAGTCGAAATCACCTTATCATGTAGTGGGAAGAAGATTCTTTTGCAAAAAAAAAAAAAAACAGGTTTTCATGGATTTTTTAGGATTTTTCAGACAAAACAGCAGCGGTTTCCTTTTATCCCTTTCGATATCGCACTCGGTATCAATATATCACATGATACATTAAGAATTTATAAAGGGGGAGTGTGGATATATAGCACGATATCAAGATATCCACGAGATACTGTAATGTCGTGTGATATATTGCAAGATGCGATGAAAAATGGATATTAAAGCTAGGTTTCGTATCACCCAGTTAGGATAACAGATATATCGTGGGCTATCGTAAGATACTGAAAACACCACTTGACACCACTGCTAAAGTAATTATCCTTGTACAATTTGCAACCTACATTTTCACTATGGTACTCTATAAATAATGAAAGGTGGGGCAATATATGGGGAAATTTTGTGCATTAGATGAGAGATTTGGCGTAGGTTTTTTGTTTTTTATTTTTTAAAGTACGTCATGCACAAATCAAGTAGATTTGACGTGAGATGTCAGTCAATATAATTAAACTAACAGGATTTTTGCTTGCATGATTAAATAATAGTACTCATACATATTTTCAATTTTAAGCATAATTAACATATAAAAATAAAGCAATGTGATCACTCTTTTAGCATTTGATTTGTTGGCTTTAAAAGTGATAAAGCAACAATAACCCACCATACTGAAGACAGTGGTAAGGAGTATAGAACCCTACAAACTCTCAAGGTCAAAGTACCACTACCACTAATTAACTTGCTTGGATGAGGCTAGAAACACCAAAAATTCAGAAAGTTCAGAAACACTATATGTGGGAATTTATGGAATATTTCTGCTGCCTAAAATCTTGTATGGCATTAATAAGGGTGAGCAAGGCTATGTAGTCTATGAACTAAGGCAGAACCCCTTACCAAGATCACTAAATCATCAATTTCTTGACTAATTTTTCTTCTAATGCAACACTTACATTGTATGATTTGTTGCCCTCATTACAAGTAGTCAAGTACATAAGCTACAAAGGGCAGACTTGACCATGCCCTTGGCATGTATGTTGGTCCCTTGAGTGGTTCAAGCCAATGTTTAAAAACTGGACTGGACCGGAGGGTGGGTCAGACCTGGTTGGACAGGAACCATATACAAAACCATGTTGGATCTCTTGAAACCTGGGTCAACTGATGTTTGACCATTTGGATGAAACATGAAACCATGATCTCCCTGCAAATGACAAAGGATATTCCTATATGCCAGAGGCACTTGGGATGTTTTATTTGTTCATCTTTTTATTTACTTTATTCTACTTTAAGTACAAACTGTAATGCAAACAGGTAAACTATGGATCCATCTGGGTCACATTTTCCTTTAGATCTGGATCTGAAAATATAGAAGAACAAACACAAACCACAAGCATTCACATGTCCAAAGAGGCCTTTAAATATGCTTCTACACAAAGAAAACCCTTGACTAGCATACCTTACTTAAACATTACACTGAAATGGTTCTAACGATAATTTTGACATCACTGCTTTATTTTAAAGCCTAAACATAAAGTACAAACTAACACATCCGCCTTCCAACTCGGCCTGGTTGTAATCCCCTACCCAACAAAGCCCAAGAAAACAAACCTAGGACACCTTTGATTAACTCTTATAATACCCCAATACCAACTTACTTCCCAAGATTCCCCATAGATGATGCAGCACAATGCAGAAAACTGAATCTTGATATTCAGTTTCCAGAAATGATACCCAAACTGATTTGGTGGATATTTGAACTAAATTAAATCTGAAGTTATTCATATCATCTTGAATCACAACTCCATATGCATAGAAAAAGTAGGGGGGGGGGGGGGGGGGGGGGGGGGGGGGAAGGCATGGAGACACACAACTCCATAGTAAACCACACGATTGCATGCAATTGAAAATAAAGGATTGCTGGATTATTTCAATAAACCTACTAGCCCAGATCTATGATAATAACATTCATCATTTCATACATAAATTGTATATGAATTTGTATGTAAAATTATAGTGCATATGCTTAGCGTATGTGCTTGAGCAACCCATGTGATCCTAACCCAGCATACAACATGATGAAGTAGCATACTGCGTACCCATTCCCATACTACGTACCAAAGCAACCCACTCTGCATATAACCTTGCATTACCCTTTGCAAGGAGCTGAGATACGAGAGAGAAAGCTGCATCCCTATTTTAGTGGCTTCCAACTAGGTCTGGTAGGAATCCCCCACCCCACAAGAGCCCAAGAAAACCAACCTGGGGGCACACTTGATCAACTCTTACAATAACCCCAACACCCAATGGTCCAAGAAGAGCCCAAGAGCCCAAGAAAACCAACCTGGGGGCATACTTGATCAACTCTTACAATACCCCCAACACCCAATGGTCCAGGATTCCCCATAGATGATGCAGCAAAATACAGAACTGAGTCTGGATTTACGGATTCCGGATTCCGGATCTGATATCCAAATTGATGTAGTGGAGATATGAACTGAAACAAATATGAAGATGAAAGAACTGTTTTGAACCACAACTCCATAGAAAACCACAAGATTGCATGGACTGTTGATGATTTTGATCCACACACAGTATTGAATAAAGCAACGAATGCTAAAAGAAGTAGAGAAACCTCTCTTCTTTATTCAAATAATCACATACATAGGACTGGAGCTCATTTTATAGACCCAGCAATACAATATATCTAATAATAGATTGCTACTTTTAGCTGACACACCCATCAATAGGTAATAGGTAATAAGATGAGGGAAAGCAGACTTAGATGGTTTGGACATGTGCAACAGAGACCAAGAACTACACCGGTTGGAAGGACTGAGTTGGTTCAAGTTGAAGGCTCTAAAAGGGCAAGGGGAATACCCAAAAGGACGTGCCTGGAGGTAGTAAGAAAAGACTTGATGACCTATGGTCTAACTGAAGTTATGGTCCTACTCCTTGATAGAGTGGAATGGCAGAAAAGGATTCATGTAGCCGACCCCAATTAGTTGGGATAATGCTAAGATGATGTTGAGAACAACCCATCAATAGGTAGATACCTAGACTTTTACCCTATAAAGGAAGCATATCTAGTAGAGACCATCTAATAAGAGATTCTCCCAAAATTGACTATGGAAATTCTATCTAAGACCCCTATATCAAATAAACACTTTCCACATCATGCACAAAGGGCCCACTGAAACCACCTGCCGCATGTGGGCTCTGCAGTCCATCAATCATATATACAGACTGATCTAACACGTGTTTGAGCAATCATGCCATCTAATTGGAACTATGGGTCAATCGACCATTGATTTTTCCCATATAAAACCACAGATTGGACACGTATCTTCTTATTAGACCAATATGGACCATTGATGTGATTGAGATCCTCAATCTGGACAATTAAATGCCACAGGTCCTCAGTTTGCATGGTTAGAACTGACAGATCTTTGATTGAGAACATTGTATAGGTCCATTAGGGCCTAATATGCAACTTGCTTGTTAGCTTGATATTTCATCATCATCATCTAAGCCTTATCCCAACTAATTGGGGTCAGCTTGATATTTCATCAGCCAATTTGTGGGATCATCCAAGACCCACGAATGATGATGTGTGGCCAATGAAGTCTGATCGAAATATGTTACAAAATCCATTACAATAAAAATTGATTATTGACCAAAGAATATCTTACTCCCATAAGCTTTAATACCATAATTAGAGTTTAAAGACTCAAAAACTCAATTTTCAATGAGGATGATTGTTTTTTTTCTTTCACCAACTCCTCGAACCTTTGACTTAGAGGTTAAGAAACCATCACATGGACTAGCCTTGCAAAGAAGAATGGTTTCAATAAGGATGATTGTTCATAACAATTGTCTTTATTTTCATATGATTTTATTATGTTTGATTATTAACTCCATTGTAAACAATATGCACCCAAATATGCCTTGGTGAGAGGCTTCCATTAATCTGGACTGAAACAAAATATATTTCAGGCCTTGACTTGGCACAAGCCCTTGATTACATTCCCTGGAAAAAAATAAAAATAAAATAAAAAAACTTGATTAAAAGGTAAAAATCAGGAAAACTAATCTCTTACACGATCTTAAATGGTACAAAGTAGCATGATGCATATATTCCTAATTTATGTCCTTTGTCTTTA
Organism: Liriodendron chinense; assembly: GCA_003013855.2. Taxonomy (NCBI): domain Eukaryota; kingdom Viridiplantae; phylum Streptophyta; class Magnoliopsida; order Magnoliales; family Magnoliaceae; genus Liriodendron; species Liriodendron chinense. The sequence goes on from PVNU02002280.1 coordinate 53,013, forward strand.
GAGTGTCTGGACCATCGATCAGGCCGAGGTATGAGCATTAGCCTTTGGTGTGTTTAGGTGTCTCATATAGCCAGCTGGATGCCGGGCTAGCAAATGATGCTATCAAGTATCCTGAGAGGCATCGATTTCATATAGCCATGTAGCCTTTTGGCGTACATTAGTTATGGTCATTCCAGTATTGCCATGGGTCTTACATGCTAAATATGTCAAAGAATGCACTGGGGGCATGTTGATTAGAGAGCGCAGCCCAGGAAAATGGGAGAGCTACTCATAAAAAGGGTCATGGAAAGCCTTCGCATTGGGGATGCAAACTGAGACTGACCTTAGCTAGCTTACAGAGGGTGCACAAGACATCTCAAGCATATTCAAACAGGGGCGTGAGGCCTCTACTAAGAGGTTGAGTCCTTAGACTTCTCTATGCTCACCTTATCTCTATCACACTTAGCGAGGAGGAGGCAGGAGATGTCAAAGCACAAACTAGAGAAATTGGCAGAAATTCCACAAGAGAGTTGAATGTGTTGCAACTAAAGATCCAAAGAGGGCATCTATAGGTCTTGGGGAGCTTAGATCCCCTCCGAAATGTTGTTAAGCCGTAATTGCCCACCTAAAAAGCCATCAAGCGGTTATTTCCTGCCCAGATGATGGTTTTGGTCACACATGCCACACGCTTATTAGACAAGTCATAACTTTTCATCATGTTGGAAGTCAGAATTCCTCTCGCTCCCTGAAGCATGTCTCATGCTACCTTGAAACACACCTCGTGCTCCCCACTGGTTGGGTGCACGAGCCATAATTCTGTATCATTACTTGCTAGAGCAATAGAGGTGTCACACTCCTCTCTAGAAAAGGTGCACAACTAGCTATTTTACTTGGAAAATCAAGAATAACACACGACTGGTGCACAACTAATAAAGATGGAATGCAGCTAGTACCTGAAATACAAAAACAGATGCAAGAAGAGGACTTGGACAATCAAGAATAACACACAACCGGTGCACAACTAATAAAGATGGAATGCAGCTAGTACCTGAAATACAAAAACAGATGCAAGAAGAGGACTTGGCCAATTTCCAGTCCCCACAATAACAAACAGCATTCTTACCAAAGAATTGTCTAGTGCATAAAGAATTCATGTCAAAAACACAAATAAATAATAGATTTTCATGTTTCGGATTTTTCCTTCTATCTAATATTTGCCTCATTTCGTTTGGTAAAGGAATTGCACCAATATAGTTTGAGATGCCCCATTTCATATCATTTTGGGGCCCAGCTGGTACAACCTCCAATATTGATATTTGGAACCTTGCTCTAGGCTAACCGTTTCATTTACTCATGCTCACAGTGATGCCGATGGCTTGGCTAAGGAGGTGTTGGTCGATCGGCTCTTTATAATAGAAATTTGCTGCCCCTCGTTTATGGTTCAATAAAAAAAATCATTATCTTCTCAAAACAGAAAAATGAAAAGAAAACATTCTTTGTGATGAGGACACAAGACCCTTCAAAGTCTATCAACGAAGAAAGCGCACACCATAAGCATCTTCCTTGTGGCTAGGCGATCATTAAGGAGCATTGAAGACCTTACACAGGTGGCTTGGCACATAGAAGACCCCACATTGGGAAGGCACGCGTGTAGGACGATTGAAGACCCGACTAGAAAGCTGGAGAGTTCCTGTCTCTTTTGTGATTCTCTTAGTTTATGATGGTGGATGCTGAATTGTTATTCTATTATTGCTGTTTATTTCCGCTAGATTATATATGTTCATGAGCATGCATCATAATTAGGGCATCCTGCATCAAATTTGGCATCAAAGCTTAGGCTTTGCATGGTTATGTTCAGATCAAGTTATCAAATTAGGGTTTTAGTTTTAGGCCTGTTTTAGGAAATTTTCAGATTTAGAAAGTTTTCAATTTTAGAAAGTTTCCTAATTTGAAAAATTTCCAGATTTGAGTTGCATCATCTAGAATTAATTAGTGTCAGTTCATTGTAGTTTAAATTTATCGCATTCATCTTGTGAGTTGTATAAACCATAGGAGGGCAAGTTGGGTAGAATTAGTTCGAGGTTTTATTTGTATGCCCACGAAAAGAGGTAGAGGTTTCGGACTTCAACTAATCATGAACAACGAGCAATTATCTGAGTAACTCGCTCAATTGATGCAAAAGATAACTGCTATAGAAACGAGGTAAAAGAATGAATTCACTCGTTTAAGTAACCAAATCACCACCACCATGAATAGAGTCGAGCAATTAGAGACATCTTATAAGGAGAACCCCACTTTTGGGGATGACACACAATCCTAAGCAGAAGAAATAATTGAGGAACGTGTTCCCATACGTGGAGGGTATGGTGGTAGAGGACGTGGGGCTGGTCGTGGTGTTGTGCGGGAGGCACAAGCCACATATGATTATCAAGACCACTATGATCCCGACGAGCGTGCGATGAAGAACGTAAAGGTGGAAGCCCCTAGTTTTGATGGGTGTATGGATCCCAAGGCATTCCTTGATTGTTTGGCTGACATGGATCACTATTATGAGTGGTATGACATGTCAGAAAACTGTCAGGTGCAGTTTGTAAGATGAAACTAGTGGGTCAGGCCAAATTATTTGGACTAACACTGAGCGTAAGGTTGAAATAATTGAGAGAGCCCCTATCACACATTGGCGTGAGATGAAGGAGAAATTGAAGGAGTACCTCCCTCTCTCATACCGACAAAAGCTCCTTGACCAATGGCAATCCTTTCGCCAAGGGTCAATGTCTGTCGCTGATTACATCACTAAATTCGAGGAGTATATGATGCGATGTGATATCCAAGAAAACCCTCTAGTAACGCTTTTGTGTTTCAAGACGGGCCTTTGAACGGATCTTCAACGCGAGCTTTCGACTCGACCCATAACAGAATTGGATGAAGCGTACCAAGTTGTGTAGGAGTTGGAGCAATATCTAAGGGCTTTTGTTATTTGACGCTTTGAGTCCCAAGACTCTAATGCTAGATCTAGATCCTAGAGGACTGGACCTAACATTTGTAGTCAACCCAGGGCACAGGCAACTGTTTCGCTTAGGCCTAGGGATGCTAAGGGTAAAGGTGTCCTTAGTGCCGGTCCTAGTGGGGGTAGTCAAGTGAGGTGCTATGAATGTGGGAATATAGGTCACATGTCTAATCAGTGTCCCACGAAGAACCGTGAAAAAGCCTTAGTTGTAGGTGAGTCCCATGAGGGTATAGATGACCTGGGTGATTGTGAAGTAGAAGAATATCACCCTGAAGGAGGTCTTACTGATGAAGACGAAGTGGTCGATGAAGCAATGCTTGCAGTAGTCAGGTGTGTGCTAGCTCAGTCTAGGAGTAGTGTCGATTGGCGTCGAAACACTATCTTTTATACTCTCGCCAAGTGTGGAGAGAAGAATTGCAGGGTGATAGTGGATAGTGGAAGTTGTCAAAATGTAATTTTTGCTAACACCTTGGACCGTTTGAATTAAAATCCACACCTCATCCTGACCTATACAAAGTCTCTTGGGTTGACAAGACCTCTCTTCCTGTCGCCCATCAATGCTTAGTTCACATCGAGTTCGGGTCATACAAGGAGTCCCTGTGATGCGATGTGATACCTATGGATGTTGGACATATTATCCTAGGTAGACCGTGGCTATTCGACAATGACGTCACGATCTATGGCCGTTCGAATACGTGTACCTTCATGCATAACGGTAACAAGATCAAACTTAATCGCATGCCACCAGAAAACACATCAGGGAAGAAGAAGGATGAGAAGGCGAATAAGCCTAAGGAAGTGAGGAAATCCAAACCTAAGTCTCTTCACATAATTAGTGTGATTGAATTTGAGAAAGAGACTAAGGAGGATTCTATGGTGTATGCCCTTGTGGCAAGAGAGATTACACCCGAGGTTCCATTAGAGTTGTCCCATGAGGTAACATCAATTTTGAAAGAATACAGTGATGTGTTCCTTGATGATTTACCAAATGAGTTGCCACCTATGTGGGACATCCAGCATGCCATTGATCTCGTCCCGGGGTCAACTTTGCTGAACCTTCCTCACTACAGGATGAACCCTGCAAAGCATGCAGAGTTGAAGAGGCAAGTTGATGAGTTTCTACAAAAGGATTTTATCCAAGAGAGTATGAGCCCATGTGCCGTACCCGCATTGTTGATGCATAAGAAAGATTGCACGTGGGACATGTGTGTGGACAGCCGTGCCATAAACAAAATTACCGTCAAGTATAGGTTTCTTATACCTAGGCTTGATGATATGATTGACATGATGACCAGGTCTACAATTTTCTCCAAAATTGATCTTAAGAGTGGATATCACCAAATCTAGATATGCCCAGGAGATGGGTGGAAGACAGCATTCAAAACGAAAGATGGGTTGTACGAGTGGATGGTCATGCCCTTCGGCTTGACTAACGTACCTAGTACTTTCATGCGGGTGATGACACAAGTCTTGAGACCGTTCATGGAAAAATTCCTAGTGGTTTACTTCGATGACATTCTTATTTATAGTACCACTAAGGAATCATACTTTAAACATCTGAAGCAGGTCTGTAGCGTCCTTAGGACTGAAAAGTTGTACGCTAATCTTAAGAAGTGTGCGTTTATGTCTAGTCAAGTCATATTCTTAGGATTTATTGTGTCACCTGAAGGAATGCGCGGTCCCTGAAAAGGTCAGGGCCATAGTTGAGTGGCCAGAACCAAGGAACATTCATGAGGTGCGAAGCTTTCACGGCTTAGCAACTTTCTATCGTCGATTCACTAGGGGATTTGGCACGATTATGGCTCCCATTACTGAATGCATGAAAAATGGAGAGTTTGTGTGGTCGAAAGCCGCAGTCAAGGCTTTTAAGGAAATCAAGGGCAAAATGGTAGAAGCTCATGTCATAAGTCTACCTGACTTTTCTAAAATTTTTGAGGTAGCGTGTGATGCGTCAGGTGTTGGTATAGGTGGAGTGTTGAGCCAGGAGGGCCATCCAGTAGCTTATTTCAGTGAGAAACTGAATGAGGCAAAGCAGAAGTACTCCACTTATGACAAGGAATTCTATGCGGTAGTGCAATCCCTGAGACATTGGCGTCACTATCTCTTACCACAAGAATTCGTCTTGTTTTTAGACCATGAGGTCTTGAGATATTTACATTCTCAGAAGAAGCTCAATCCAAGGCATGCTAAGTGGGTAACGTTTCTTCAGGAATATTCGTTCATCTTGAAACATAAGGCCGAGGTAGAAAATAAACCAGCAGATGCCCTTAGCAGAAGAGTGGCGTTGCTCAACTCCTTGAGTGTAGAGGTAATCGGGTTTGAACAACTGAAGGATGAGTATTCCAGATGTCCTGATTTTGGGAATACTTATGCGTCACTCTCTAGTGATGAGCGTAGCACGGATGATTATGTCCTTAAAGATGGTTTCCTTTTCAAAGGAGACCGACTTTGTATTCCCCGTATGTCCTTTCATGAATTCCTCGTCCGGGAGCTTCATTCAGAAGGGATAGTTGGCCACTTTGGTCGAGACAAGACCATTGCCCTCGTTGATGATCGTTTTTATTGGCCAAGTCTCAAGCGAGATGTAGCCAAAATTTTGGGACAATGTTGTACGTGTCAACTGGTAAAACAACGAAAGCAAAATACTGGGCTATATACGCCATTGCCAGTACCACATGCTCCGTGGCAAGACATTAGCATAGATTTCGTGTTGGGACTTCCCAAGACAATAAAAAAGCATGATTCCATCTTTATTGTTGTGGATCGCTTCTCTAAAATGGTGCATTTTCTCCCATGTTCGAAAACGTCGGATGCACCTCATATTGCTCGTGTCTTTTTTGATGGTGTGGTGCGTCTCCATGGTTTGCCTAAGACCATAGTGTCCGACCGTAATGTCAGATTTCCTAGTTACTATTGGAAGACATTATGGCACATGATGAGTACTCGTTTACAATTTTCTACTGCATAACACCCTCAAACAGATGGGCAAACTAAGGTGGTAAATCGAAGTCTTGGAAACCTATTACGTTATCTAGTGGGTGAGCATGTTAAAAATTGGGACTTAATTCTACCTATCGCTGAGTTTGCTTATAATGGGTCTGTTAATAGGTTGATAGGAATGAGTCCTTTTGAAATTGTCAGTGGTTATAAACCTAGAATGCCCATAGATCTTTTACCCATGTCTGTCACCTAAAAATCTTCAGAATCGGCCGATGCATTTGCACGACACATTCATGAATTGCATACACATATTAGACAACGGATTAATAAAAGTAATGATAGTTATAAATATTCAGCTGATTCTCATCGTAGATCACAAGACTTTCAGGAAGGAGATTATGTAATGGTGAGGATAAGGCCAGAGCGGTTCTCACAGGGCACCGCTAAGAAATTACAAGCACGTAGTGCTCGACCATTTAAAATATTGCAAAGAATTGGGTCCAATGCGTATCGGATTGACTTTCCACCTGAATTAGGCATTAATCCAACGTTTAATGTGAAAGATCTAGTCTGTTCCCCTAACCCTCCCATTGATCCTTCTTCCCTATCATGGCCATACTCTGAGTTTGCTTCACAACCGACTCCCATCCCTTCCTCCACCTATTATTCGTAAGGAGGAAATTAAGGAAATTGTGGATAAAGAGATAGTTTCCACAAGATACGGAGGTTTCCAAAGGGTATCTTGTCAAATGGAAGAATAGACCACCATCAGAATCAACGTGGTTGGCTGAAGCGGAGTTGTAGAACATTGATTCGGATTTACCAGAGTGCCACAAAAGCTTTAACTCGTCGGAGTCGAGTTTTTCTCACCCGAGGAGAGTTGATGAGGACACAAGACCCTTCAAAGTCTATCAACAAAGAAAGCGTATGCCACAAGCATCTTCCTTGTGGCTAGGCGATCATTGAGGAGCATTGAAGACCCCACACACGTGGCTTGGCACATAGAAGACCCCACATTGGGAAGGCACGCGTGTAGGACAATTGAGGACCCAAGTGGAAAGCTGGATAGTTTTCAGTGTCTTCGGGCGCCCAACGCCCAGCCCGACCTCCGCGCGAACTATTTTTTTTTTTTTAGTTTTAGTTTACTTAACTATTGAGGGTATTTTAGTCTTTTGGTTGTTTATTAGTGCTTATTTAAGAGGGCTAATCCCTAAACTCGAAATTAGCTTGATTATTGAATAAGAAAACAACTTTGGTTGCCTCCTACCTCTCTCTCTCTCTCTGGATCTTCATCTTTTTCTTCCCCTATACTTTTTTTTTTCTTCTTCCTTCTTCCTCCAACATTCTTCTAAGGTAATTCATTCTTCTTCCTCCTTTCTCTTAATCTATCTCCATTCTCTACAACCCTAAATCCGAGATTAGGCTTCCAAACCCTAATCCTCAGAGTTTGATCATCTAATCCGAGAAATCCTTCGATTCCCCGAACTAGTGACCCCCATTGCTCATTTGGATCTTAATCATGCAAGATGAGAAGGTTTCATCCCTTGCCGGATCCAATCCACGCAATACTTGAACTTCATACTTCATGGTTGTGATGATGGCCCGCTCCATTGCATATCTCTTTTGTGATTCTCTTAGTTTATAATGGTAGATGTTGAATTGTTATTCTATTATTGCTGTTTATTTTCACTGGATTATATATGTTCATGAGCATGCATCATAATTAGGGCATCCTGCATCACTTTGCCTTCCTAATTCCAAAAAACCACAAATTACAGCCTACGATCCTCTTAGAAAGATGAAAGATAAAGACATGTCCTCAGTCTCAGTTCCTATAATAACTTAGATCTCTACTCCTAGGAGCAAACGCACTCGGATCTTAAACAACAACATTACTTAAAGAAGAAAATTTGGCAAAGTGGCTTTCTTACCAAACTGTCCTCTTAAGTCCTAGGAGGCAAAAAATCCATCATGATGGAAATAACCTAATTATGCAAGAAGGTTTGGCAGAGTCACATTTATAAAGCAATTGCCACAGTGACAGAGAACTACCCTTCTCAAACCTCAAAAATGTGTAATTTGAATCTACTGATGATTGGGCCCCAATGATGATAGGCAAGGTACTAAAAAAGGTTACATACCAACCGTTATGGAAAACATGGCCTGTAACAATCTCATAACGGCCTTTTACTGTTACAGGGTTGATACAGGTTTTTTCAGAAAAGAAAAAAGAAAAAAAAAAAAAAAACCGTAATGGCCATTATGGCCTATGCGTATAGCGGTAGCCATACGGTTATTGAATAACTTGATGAAGAGACTTTAACATATTGAAGTAAAGTTAAAATTAACAAAAAAGAAGATAAAAGGTCATCATAAAGCCAATACCCTGCTATTTGATGAAAGAATTTCCACAATAGATTTTTTTAATGGATATTTCTCACATCAATTATGCACGTGAAGTGATAGATGGATATAGTTTTTGCATCACTGTCACGAGTAAACATGAACTTATGATCCTAGCAGTTCAATATATATCAGAAAAGAGAATGGTTCATCCAGACTCTGGAGTGAAGTAATATGACCACCTTTACCAACGTGAAAAGCTAAAACCTTTAGGGGGTGTTTGGCCCATGGTATTAGAAGGGATGGGATAGCATTTGGTGGGATTAACATCATTTATTACGCAATGATTTCATGTCTGGTAATACCATGGATTTTCACCATCCAATCCCATGTTTGGGATCAAATTCTTGTTGTGGGAAAAACGCTGGATTAAGCAAAATCCTGTTTGGTGGACCATGGGATTGCAATCAAAGAACTAAATTCATAAGCGATGTCAGTCACTTGTACATGTATATAACCATAATGACTCACATGTAAAAGGCGTCTATGGATGGACGGCATGGATAAAACACACGCATCAAAGTGGGGCCCACATGTGTAGTGGATTTCAAAATCCACATAAATCCCATAGAAATCCCGCATGGGACCAAATGCAATTCCATCCCACCTAATCCCAACCCTCCCATCCTCCCCAAACACAAGATGGAATTTTCACAGAACCAAATACAATTCCATCCCAAGTAATCCCGTTTAATACCATGCGCTAAATCCCTTGGAAACGAGTCTTTGCTAGATTAATGAACCCATAAAGCTACTTTCTATCCATGGTGTGCCATAACAGCCGTTACGGGGCTGTAAAGGCCATTACATAAAGGTAACGGTGGCTACATGTTATGGGGTCGTAAGTCGTAACGGCTGTTATGGAAAAAATGACCCGTAACAGCCCATTACACCCCCTACTAAAGGCTGTAACGGTCCATTACAAATTTACAAGGCCGATATAGGTTTTTTGGATTTTTTTCAATAGAAAGAGAGAGAGAGAGAGAGAGAGAGAGAGAGAGAGAGAGAGAGAGAGAGACCGTAATGGCTGTTACAGCCCATATCGTAAAGGTAACGGTGGTGGCTGTTACAGCCACAGTTACCATTACAGAATACCGTGTTTCTATCCCAAATAAAAAAAGATACGCTACTATTTAAAATTTGTTTTAGGCACTTCTCTTTAGGTAACACCATGATAGAATCATAGATTAGTTCACTACGTTTATGCTAATATATTGTAGAAATATCAGATTAAAAAATTCGAGAAAAAGTTTAGTAGATGTATATCTCCATAAGCATGTGGGATTATTTTATGTGGAGCATGTTGCACCTGTTGCATAAGCACTTCATCAAAGTAAATGTTTGACCACGTTCACTACCTTTTCGGGAGGACTTCGCATTCTTATCCGTTTCTCATAGTTAAAGAAAACCCTTCTCCTAAATGCATCTGCAGTAATGAATGAGACCACTAATTAATATATAATGCATGTCAAGGTTAAAACCAAGGATCAAAATGCCAGTTTACTATACTGTGATAAGTCATCTAAGTGTACTCCACGTGTCTATATGAATATGCAGCAAAGGCTATTTAAAATTATTAATTTTAACTGGTATTTGATAGACTGAATTTTTTTTTTTTTTTTTTTGTTGAAAAACCCCTAAAATGTTTCCCGAAGCCATGAGTCTTGCCTCCAAAATTTTTCACAATGGATTGAAGAGCAAGAAAATTCTCTGGAAATTCATCAATTCTAAACAGCTATAATCCAATCAATATCATTGACCAAAATCAAAATCAATCTCAGTGAGCCAAATTCAGATGCACACGTGAATCAGACTGCAAACATTCTTCAGTTTGAACAAGATGAAATGACAAAATCATGGTGATGAGGACACAAGACCATTTCAAGTGTACCAACGAAGAAAGCGCCAACCACACGTACCATCCTTGCGGATAGGCGACTATTGAGGAGCTGAAGACCCTTCACATGTGATCAAACACATAGAAGACCCCATCCAGGGAGGACACGTGTGAAGGAAGAAGGGAGAAACAAGACTGAAGAGCTGAAGACTTCGGGCGCCGATCGGGCGCACGACCACTGTCTTCGGGCGCCCGAACTTGGCCTTTCGAGCGCCCGAAACTCTCTGGACGTTTTTGGACGTTTTCGGGCGCCCAACCGAGCGCCCAAACTTTCCCGCACTTATGTTATTTTGCGCGTTTTGCTTAGTTTTAGGGGTAATTTGGACTTTTTACTTGTTTTATTTATTTATTTAAGTGGGCTAGGCCCTAAACACGAAGATTAGCTATTGATTTGATTAATGAAAAGCCTCTTGGAGCTTTCCTCTTCTTCTCTCTCTCTCATGGTGATGCTTCTTCCTCTTCCCTGAATCTTTTTTCTTCCAACTGCTTCTTATGCCCCTCTAACCTTCTTCCAGGTAAATCTATCTCTTCTAACTTATTTGTTCAATTCCCACAATCCCCAAATTCTGATTTTGATCCTACAAACCCTAAGTTTCAGAATTTCAAATCCCTAATCTATAATCCCTTGATTTTCTGGATTAGAGATTTCCCTTAATTGATTGGGTTATAGCTATGCAAGATCGGGAGGTTCCATCCCTCGCCGGATCCAGCCATAGTGATACTTGAATCTCATACTTCATGGTTGTGATGAATGGCCCGTTTTATTGCATGTTCCTTGTGATCTTCTTAGTTCATGATGATGATTGCTAGATTTTATATTGTTATTGCTGTTTAATTCCGCTGATTTAATTGTGTTCATGAACATGCATCATAATTAGGGCATCCTGCATCAAATTTGGTATCAGAGAATAAGCTTGCATGGTTTTGTCTAGATCGAGTTATCAAATTAGGGTTTTGATTTTTAGGTTTAATTTAGGAAAGTTCCAGATTTAGAAAGTTTTCAATTTTAGAAACTTTCCACTTTTAGAAAGTTTCCTAATTTGGAAAATTTCCAGATTTGAGTCGTTTTCTGTTTTAGTTTAATTGTATCAGTTCATATTAGTTTTGCATTCATCGCATTCATCTTGTGAGTCAAAACACCTAGTGGTCTAGTTGGGTAGAGTTTTGGTTCAAGTCTTAGGTGTATACCCATGAGAAGAGGTAGAGGTTTCGGACTTCAGCCTACCATGAATAACGAGCAGTTATCTGAGCAACTTGCTCAATTGATACAAAAGATAACCGCCCTAGAGGCAGGTCACAAGCGTGATTTTCCCCTCTTGAGAACCGGATCACCACTACCATGACCAAGGTCGAGCAACTAGAGGCGTCCCAAAAGGAAAACCCCGCTGTTGGGGATGATGCGCACTCCCAAGTGGGAGGAATCGTAGAGGAACGCACTGCCACACATGGGGGTAGTGAAGATAGAGATCGTGGTAATGGTCGTGGTGTTGTGCGAGAGGCACGAGCCACATATGATCATCAAGACCGCTATGATCCAGATGAGCGTGCGATGAAGAGTATTAGAGTCGAGGCCCCGAGTTTTGATGGGCGCTTGGACCCCAAGGCATTCCTTGACTGGGTTGCTAACATGGACCATTACTTTGAGTGGTATGGCATGTCAGAAAACCGTCAAATGCGGTTTGCTAAGATGAAGCTTGTGGGTCAAGCCAAGCTCTTTTGGACCAACACCGAGCGTAGGATAGAAAGAGTTGGTAGAGCCCCTATCACACATTGGTATAAGATGAAAGAGAAGTTAAAGGAGAAGTACCTTCTCCTCTCATACCGTTAGAAGCTCCTTGACCAGTGGCAATCCTTAAGCCAAGGGTCAATGTCGGCCGCTGACTACATCGCTAAATTTGAAGAATATGTGATGCGATGTGATATCCAAGAAGACCTTTTAGTAACGCTCTCGCGTTTCAAGACGGGCCTTCGTACGGATCTTCAGCGCGAGCTTATGACTCGGCCCTTAACGGACTTGGATGAAGCATATCAAGTCGTGCAGGAGTTAGAGCAATATCTAAAGACTCCTGTCGTCCGTCGTTTCGAGTCCCGAGACTCTAGCGCTAAATCTAGTTCCTAGGGGACTAGACCTAATGTTGGCAGTCAACCTAGGGTACAGGCGACCATTCCGCCTAGGCCTAGGGAGGACAAGGGCAAAGGAGTTCTTGGTGCTAGTCCTAGCAACATGAGCCAAGTGAGGTGCTATGAGTGTGGCAATCTGGGCCATATGTCTAATTAGTGTCCTACGAAGAGCCGTGGGAAAGCCTTAGTTATAGGCGAGTCCCACGAGAGTGGAGATGACCAGGGTAATTATGAAATTGAAGAGTATCACCCTGAGGGAGGGCTTACTGATGATGAAGAGTTAGATGGAGAAGCAACGCTTGCAGTAGTTAGGCGTGTGCTAGCTCAGTCTAGGAGTAGTGCTGACTGGCGTCGAAGCACTATCTTCTACACTATTGCCAAGTGTGGTGAAAAGAATTGTAAGGTGATGGTGGACAGTGGAAGTTGTCAGAATGTGATTTCCACTGATACCTTAGAGTGCTTGAAACTGAAACCCACACCTCATCCAGACCCATATAAAGTCTATTGGGTTGACAAGACATCCCTACCTGTCACCCATCAATGTCTAGTTCCCATCGAGTTTGGGTCATACAAAGAGTCCCTGTGGTGTGATGTTTTACCTATGGATGCGGGACATGTTATCCTAGGTAGACCGTGGCTATTCGATAATGATGTCACGATCTTTAGCCGTTCTAATGCGTGTACCTTCATGCATAACGGTAAAAAGATCAAACTTAACCCTATGCCACCTGAGAGCACACTAGGAAAGAAAAAGGATGAGAAGGCAAGTGAGCCTAAAGGAGTGGGGAAATCCAAGCCTAAGTCTCTACATATAATCAATGCAAGAGAATTTGAAAAAGAGACTAAGGAGGATTCTATGGTGTATGCACTTATGGCTAGAGAGATTACACCTGAGGTTCCATTAGAGTTGCCCCGTGAGGTGACTTCGGTCCTGAAAGAATACAGTGATGTATTTCCTGAAGACTTACCGAATGAGTTGCCACCAATGAGGGACATACAGCATGCCATTGATCTTGTCCCAGGGTCTACTCTACCGAACCTTCCTCACTATAGGATGAACCCTACAGAACATGCAGAATTGAAGAGGCAAGTTGATGAGCTTCTGCAAAAGGGTTTCATCTAAGAGAGTATGAGCCCGTGTGCCGTGCCTGCATTGTTGACGCCAAAGAAAGACGGCACGTGGCGCATGTGTGTGGACAGCCGTGCCATAAACAAAATTACTGTCAAGTATAGGTTCCCCATACCTAGACTTGATGAAATGCTTAACATGATGGCCAGGTCCACTATATTCTCTAAGATAGACCTCAAGAGTGAATATCACCAAATCTGTATACGCCCAAGGGATGAATGGAAAACTGCGTTTAAAACAAAAGATGGGTTGTATGAGTGGTTGGTCATGCCGTTCGGCTTGACCAATGCACCCAGTACGTTCATGAGGGTGATGACACAAGCTTTGAGGCCGTTCATGGAAAAGTTCCTAGTGGTGTACTTTGACGACATTCTTATTTACAGTACCATTAAGGAATCACACCTTGAACATTTAAAGAAGATTTGTAGCGTCCTTAGGAAGGAAAAGTTGTACGCTAATCTTAAGAAATGCGCATTCATGTCTAGCCAAGTTGTGTTCTGACTTTTCTAAAGTCTTTGAAGTAGCGTGTGATGCGTCTGGTGTCGGTATAGGTGGAGTGTTGAGTCAAGAAGGACACCCAGTGGCCTATTTCAGTGAGAAGCTGAATGAGGCAAAACAAAAATACTCCACTTACGACAAAGAATTTTATGCGGTAATGCAATCCCTGAGACATTGGCGACACTATCTCCTACCACAGGAATTCGTCTTGTTTTTTGACCATGAGGCTTTAAGATATTTGCATTCTCAGAAGAAACTCAACCCAAAGCATGCCAAGTGGGTAGCGTTTCTTTAGGAATATTCATTTGTTTTGAAACACAAGGTCGGGGTTGAAAACAAACCAGCGGATGCCCTTAGTAGAAGAGTGGCGTTGCTCAACTCCTTGAGTGTAGAGGTAGTCGGGTTTGAGCAACTGAAAGACGAATACCCCACATGTCCTGATTTTGGGGGTACTTACGCGTCGCTCTCTAGTGACCAGCGTATTATGGGTGAATATGTTCTTAAAGATGGCTTCCTTTTTAAGGGAGACAGACTTTGTATTCCCCGTATGTCTCTTCGTGAATTCCTCATCTGGGAGCTTCATTCAGGAGGGATAGCTGGCCATTTTGGTCGTGACAAGACCATTGTCCTTGTGGAAGATCGTTTCTATTGGGCAAGTCTCAAGCGAGACGTAGCCAAAGTTTTAGGGCAGTGTCGTACATGTCAACTGGCAAAGTAGAAAAAGCAAAATACCGGGCTGTATACGCCATTGCCAGTGCCACATGCTCCGTGGCAGGACATTAGTATGGACTTCGTGCTTGGGCTTCCCAAGACAATAAAAAAGCACGATTCCATTTTTGTCGTGGTGGACTGTTTTTCTAAAATGGCTCATTTCCTCCCATGTGCGAAAACGTCGGATGCGTCTCATGTAACTCGTATCTTTTTTGATGGTGTGGTGCGTCTCCATGGGTTACCTAAAACCATAGTGTCTGATTGTGATGTTCGATCTACTAGCTATTTTTGGAAGACACTGTGGCACATTATGGGAACTTGTTTGCAATTTTCTACTGCTTACCACCCACAAATAGACGGTCAAACTGAAATGGTAAACCGTAGTCTTGGAAATCTTCTACATTGTCTAGTGGGTGAACATGTTAAGACTTGGGACCTAATTTTACCAACTGCTGAACTTGCTTATAATGGGTCAGTTAATAGGTCTACGGGGTTGAGTCCTTTTGAAATTGTAAGTGGTTACAAACCTAGAATGCCCATAGATCTCTTACCTATGTCTGTTACCCAAAGGTCTTCTGAATCAGCCGATGCATTTGCACGCCATATTCATGATTTGCATACACATGTTAGACAACGGATAAATAAGAGCAATGATGACTATAAAATTTCTGTTGATTCTCATCGTAGAGCGCAAGAATTTCAGGAAGGAGACTACGTAATGGTGCGAGTAAGGCCAGAGCAAGGTGTGCCGTACCGGCCGATACGTAACCGTACTGGCCGATACGTACCGGAAACGGCCGGTACCGTTACGCGATACGGGGTCCAAATCGGGGACCCCAGAAATTTGGACCGTACCGGTCCGTTACGGGGCCGTAACGGCCGGTACGGCCCCCGTAACGGTCAAAAAACGGTCACTTTTTTTTTTATTTTTATAAATACTTGCTGTTTTGCATTTTCTTCCCACTTTTCTTCCCCCATTTCTTTTCTAATCTGTTCTTTTGCTAAAAACGACCACAATTAGTCTATTTTGGAGAATTAAAACGACCAATTTCTACGATTTGGATGAATCGAAGCTCCGTGGGCCATTTTTCGAAGAAATCCGAAAATAGGTATTTATACATTTTTCTTCCTCTAATCACTTTTTTTCCACCTTGATATGATGTTGTAGCCATTGTAAAATGTTAAAATGTGTATTTCAAGATTATGTAACCGATTTTTATATTTTTTTTAATTTCTGTCTATTTTCGGATTAATATTAAAAATTAGTAAAAATCACGTTTTTTTTTTTTTTTTTTTCTGGTTTAATGGTTGGATAACATGTGTTACTTATAGTAGGACACAATCATGTGCATTTTACAGATTATGCACATGATTTGCTATTTTTTTTAATTTCGGAATAATTTCAGAATAAATTTAAAAATTAGGAAAAATCATTTTTTTCAAAAAAAAATTCTGGTTTAAAGGTTGGATAATATGTGTTACTTATAATAGAACATAATCATGTGCATTTTACAGATTATGCACATGGTTTGCTATTTTTTTTGTATTTTTTTAATTTCGGAATAATTTTAAAAATTAGGGAAAATTAATATTTTCAAAAAAAAATTCTGATGTAAAGGTTGGATGACATGTGTCACTTATAAATTTATAATAGAACATAATCATGTGCATTTTACAGATTATGCACATGGTTTGCTATTTTTTTTGTATTTTTATAATTTCGGAATAATTTTAAAAATTAGGGAAAATTAATATTTTCAAAAAAAAATTCTGATTTAAAGGTTGGATGACATGTGTTACTTATAATAGAACATAATCGTGTGCATTTTACAGATTATGCACATGGTTTGCTATTTTTTTTGTATTTTTTTAATTTCGGAATAATTTTAAAAATTAGAGAAAATTAATATTTTCAAAAAAAAATTCTGATGTAAAGGTTGGATGACATGTGTCACTTATAATAGAACATAATCATGTGCATTTTACAGATTATGCACATGGTTTGCTATTTTTTTTGTATTTTTATAATTTCGGAATAATTTTAAAAATTAGGGAAAATTAATATTTTCAAAAAAAAATTCTGATTTAAAGGTTGGATGACATGTGTTACTTATAATAGAACATAATCGTGTGCATTTTACAGATTATGCACATGGTTTGCTAATTTTTTTGTATTTTTTTAATTTCGGAATAATTTTAAAAATTAGGGAAAATTAATATTTTCAAAAAAAAATTCTAGTTTAAAGGTTGGATAACATGTGTTACTTATAATAGAACATAATCATGTGCATTTTACAGATTATGCATATGGTTTGTTATTTTTTTTGTATTTGTTTAAATTTCGGAATAATTTTAAAAATTAGAGAAAATCATTTTTTTTCAAAAACATGGAGAATCATATTTACAGATTAATGAGTAATGACTAATGTATGTTTATAATTTTATTTTTTCGACAGGTTTTGCCGTTTTGGACTTTGGAGCTTCGTAGTTGTACTTTGTAGGCTGTAGCCCATAGGCTTTAGTTACTTTAGTATTTGAATTTAGTAGTTAGTACTTGATTTCATTATCTGTATTTAAGATTTACAATTACATTTATAAATTTTAAAATCTAAGTATTTCACTCTTAGACTCAGTATCTAAGTGACATAGCCACATCACATAAGCCATCTCTAATTAAAAAATGTCTAGGACTGGAACTGGATGTGGAACTGCAAATGAGGATGTTGGATGGGAACATTGTCAGAGGGTAGGTGGTGGAAGGCACCAAATAAAATGCAACTATTGTGATAGAGTAATAAATGGTGGAATTACGCGACTTAAACAACATTTGGCACATCGAAAGGGTCAAGTTGCAGGATGCACCAAAGTTCCCAAAGAGATAATGATACTGATGCAAGCCAATTTAGAAGAGTCAAAGGGGAAACGAGCTGCTGTGCAGAAAAAGAAAGATGATATCCTTGATGCGGCCCGACAAGAGGTGTTTGGTCCAGAATATATGGGCGTTCGTGGCGAAGACATCATTGATTCTGAGGAAGATTCTGATCGAGAAATGACTATAGCTAGGAGAGAAAGCGTGCGCTATGCTCGTGAAGAGGAAGAACGTCGACGCACGTTTGGTTCAAGTGCGAGTGGGAGTGGGAGTGGCCAGGGGAGTACAACTGCAGCCCCAACGGGAAGTACAGCTGGGGTTGGAGGGAGTATGTTTGGTGGATTAAGGCGTATGTTTAGCAGGCGGCGGGGCACATCTTCACATGTAGCTCGTCATCCTATAGATGTAGATGTGGAAGAAGAAGATGTGCCTAGGAGACCCTCTGTTGATCCGATCCTCTTTAGGAAAGAATCTAGTAAACAAAAGAAGATAAAACAAATGTGGAGTAGAACTTCTGTTGAGAAACTGGGTAGGGCAGCAGCAAAGTTATTTATACATGCCAACATACCCCCTAATGCGGCAAACTCTCCATATTGGCAAGTGGTAATTGATGCAGCAGTAGAAGCAGGTGAGGGAATTAAAGCTCCCACAGCCAAGGAGATTAGGGGAAAATGGACAGACGCAGAGTATGCAGATACAAAGGCATACGTAAATACCTTTAAACCCATATGGCAGGCCAGAGGATGCACGATCATGTGTGATGGTTGGACTGGCCCAACAAGACGCAGCATGATCAACTTCATGGTGTATTGCCACTTGGGAACAGTGTACCACAAGTCAATTGATGCCTCGGATGAAATAAAAAATGCTGAATATATTTGTAGCTTGATGGATAAAGTAGTGGATGAGATTGGGGAGGAGAATGTGGTGCAGATTGTGACAGATAATGAAGCAACATATAAGTCTGCAGGAAATTTGTTGATGCTAAAGAGAACATATATATTTTGGTCACCGTGTGCTGCACATTGTATTGATCTTATATTGGAAGATATTGGAAAGAGAAAGAATGTCAAAGAAATGGTTGAAAAAGCAAAAGAAGTGACAACATTTATTTATAACCATAATCACCTAGTTGCAATAATGAGGAAGTTCACGAAGGGACGAGAGTTGCTTAGGCCAGCGGCGACTAGATTTGCAACAAACTTTATAGCTTTAGAGAGTTTGTATCAGCATAGGGGAGAGTTGAGTGAAATGTTTGCTTCCCAACAATGGCTCAACACAAAATATGGGAAGAAGACATCAGGGACGCCGGTTGATGTTGTAAACACCATAAGAGACAACAAATATTGGAAGAGGGTTAAGAAAATTTTAAAGGTGATGGAACCACTGATGAGGGTACTTCGTCTTGTTGAAACCGATGAAGCACCTACGATGGGATTCCTCTACGACGCCATGGATAAAGCGAAGTTGGCAATTCAACGTGATTGTTCAAGCTGGCGAGCTTACTGGAATTTGATCGACAAAAGATGGACAAAGCAGCTCCACCACGATATTCATGCAGCAGGTTATTACCTAAATCCTAGGTATAGATATGCCCAATCATTTGTTATGGATGATGAGATTCGTATTGGATTAAAGAACGTGATAAAGAGATTAGAGCCTGACTTAGATGTACAAATAAAGGCTTTGAATGAATTGGATATATTTGGAACTCGCCAGGGTAGCTTTGGAGATACTCTTGCACAACATGCAGTACTTAAGTTGCACCCCGCCGACTGGTGGATAAATTTCGGAGAGACTACACCGGCTCTCCAAAAAATTGCAGTAAGGATTTTGAGCCAAACAACGTCTTCCTCTAGTTGCGAAAGAAATTGGAGTTGTTTTGCACTTATTCATACGAAGAATAGAAATAGAATTCAGACTAGGACGTTAGATAGACTTGTCTTTATGCATTACAACATGAGGCTAAGAATGCGCATGCATTCAAGGAGGCATATCAGTAATGCCGGTGATGGGGATTATTGTCCAATAAACTTGAAAAATATTTATGATGAGGATGACCCACTTCTACCTTGGTTGGAAGTAAGGGAAAAAGAAATAGAAGATGATAGTGAAGAAATAGAAGTTGAAGACCCAGAAATACGCAGGGCACAGCAAGAGAGTCGTGCATTTGTGTTGGACCCAGAAAGGGAGGCGGATTTCATGCAAACTCAGCAGAAGAGTGCGAGCTCTAGCGATACTGAAACAGATGATGATGATGATGATGATGATGATGATGCACCTAATGCTGGTCCTCCCACTTCTGGCATTGCTCAACCCACCGGGGCTACTGATACCATACAGCCGTCTACGGATCGCGAGGCTGATGAACTTCGACGAAGCAGGCGGGGCCGAGGGGGTCGAACTTATGAGTGTACTGAGTCACGATACAGCCAGCAAGAGCCTGGCTCCAGTAGTGCACCTGCAGGTCCTGCTCCTGCACCGCAATCTACACCGACAGATCTGGAACATCAGCATGCGTATGGCTATGATCCGAGGAATTATGGGTATTCTTACAACCAATGGGATTATAGGGAACCTGTTCCGCCACTTTCATGTTGGAGTAGTCCTCCTGACGCTGTTCCACATATACTATATGAACCAAATCCAAGTTATTCATCTCAATCTCAACAGCCTGGCCCTGAATACGAGTACCAGTATGGGCACGGCTATTCGACGGGCACTAGTAGATATCCTCACTCAGGGTCAGAATCTTTGCCTAGTCAGGATCAGTCATCATCAGGTTTCGTTGACCTGATCTTTCCCTCTGGCACTGAATATTATGGATATGCAACAACAAGACCGCAACAACCCGATGATGATGACGACGACGACGTGGAGGTTGAGCAACCACAACAAAGCAGGTTTTCATTTTGGTGGTGAGTTCCGATTTGGTGAGTCTTTTCCATTACCCACATGGTCATACATTCACCAAAAAAACACACACTTTACATTGTTGAACTTGTGTTTAAAATAACTCCCCTGACAAGTGACAACCAGTCAAGTAATCTTTAATCAACATGCTTGCAGGGGAGTATATCAGGTATTACTAATTTTTTTTTCTACTTTAGAATGTTCAATTGGCAGGACAAGAGTCGGTCATAGATTCAAGATAAGAGAAGTCTTAATACATTATTTTTTGCAAGTCCTCACTCCTCACTCCTCAGGTATGTAAATAAATTGTAAATAATATAAAGTAAATTATAAAAAAATAATAGTACATGTGAAAATTGAAATACTTTGATGTTACATTTATTCTAATATACATATTATTGGTATTAGACAGTTAGAAATTTGAATTTATAAGTTCTGCAGTTAATTCCAGGTTATTAGCTTCATAAATTCACCAGACAGCCCGATACAGCTTTTTCACCAAAGAGTAGACCACTTCACCACCATAAACATGTTCAAAATTATAAATGAATGCATATTTGGGATGTTTGGAATTTTCTGGATTTAATCCATATTTTTTTTAAAATTTTTTGGCAAAAAAAAAAAGTTGACCGTTACGGGGGCCGTATCGGCCGATACGGGGCCGTATCAGCCGATACGGCCCGTATCCGTATCGGAAACGGTGGGCACCGTTACGCCCACCGAAACCGATACGGAACACCTTGGGCCAGAGCGATTCTC
This sequence comes from Liriodendron chinense, assembly GCA_003013855.2. NCBI lineage: Eukaryota > Viridiplantae > Streptophyta > Magnoliopsida > Magnoliales > Magnoliaceae > Liriodendron > Liriodendron chinense. The sequence continues at coordinate 74,239 of PVNU02002280.1, forward strand.
TCAAGGAGTCGTTAAGAAGTTACAAGCGCGCAGTTTGGACCATTTAAGATATTACGAAAGGTTGGGTCCAACGCGTATCGGATTGACCTTCCACCTGACATGAGCATTAATCCAACTTTTAATGTGGAAGATCTAGTCCGTTCCCATGCTCCCATTGTCGATCCATTGTCGCTTTCATGGCCTCACTCTGACTTTGCTTCCCAACCCCTTCCACCCCTTCCTTTACCCATTACCCATAAAGAAGAAATTGAGGAGATCTTGGATGATGAGATAATATCTACAAGAGATGGAGGTTTCCAGAGGTATCTTGTCAAATGGAGGAACAAACCACCTTCTGAATCTACGTGGTTGACTGAAGCGGAAGTGCAGCGTGTTGATCCAGACTTACTAGAGCGCCACAATTGTTTTAACTCGTCAGAGTCGAGTTTTTCTCACCCGAGGGGAGTTGATGAGGACACAAGACCATTTCAAGTGTACCAACGAAGAAAGCGCCAACCACACATACCATCCTTGTGGATAGGCGACTATTGAGGAGCTGAAAACCCTTCACATGTGATCAAACACATAGAAGACCCCATCCAGGGAGGACACGTGTGAAGGAAGAAGGGAGAAACAAGAGTGAAGAGCTGAAGACTTCGGGCGCCGATCGGGCGCTCGACCATTGTCTTCGGGCGCCCGATCTTGGCCTTTCGAGCGCCCGAAACTCTCTGGATGTTTTTGGACGTCTTCAGGCGCCCGACCGAGCTCTCGAACTTTTCCGCACTTATGTTATTTTGCGCGTTTTGCTTAGTTTTAGGGGTAATTTGGACTTTTTACTTGTTTTATTTGTTTATTTAAGTGGGCTAGGCCCTAAACACGAAGATTAGCTATTGATTTGATTAATGAAAAGCCTCTTGGAGCTTTCCTCTTCTTCTCTCTCTCTCATGGTGATGCTTCTTCCTCTTCCCTGAATCTCTTTTCTTCTAACTGCTTCTTATGCCCCTCTAACCTTCTTCCAGGTAAATCTATCCCTTCTAACTTATTTGTTCAATTCTCACAATCCCCAAATTCTGATTTTGATCCTACAAACCCTAAGTTTCAGAATTTCAAATCCCTAATCCATAATCCCCTGATTTTCTGGATTAGAGATTTCCCTTAATTGATTGGGTTATAGCCATGCAAGATCGGGAGGTTCCATCCCTCGCCAGATCCAGCCATAGTGATACTTGAATCTCATACTTCATGGTTGTGATGAATGGCCGGTTCCATTGCATGTTCCTTGTGATCTTCTTAGTTCATGATGATGATTGCTAGATTTTATATTGTTATTGCTGTTTAATTCCGCTGATTTAATTGTGTTCATGAACATGCATCATAATTAGGGCATCCTGCATCACATGGCAATGTTTCCTAGCAAAAATAACATTTCCCATCATATTGAGTCCAACTTGAAAGTAACGTAACTGCTCTTTGGAATGCAGGTCTTCAATATGAATGCTCAGATAATGGGATTTTTACTGCAAAATTCCTCAAGAATTCTGTTCTACCAAACAATGCCTTGACTTATCTAAAATACCAAAACGTGGTTTCTGGTGAGTGAAATTATTAGATTGTAACAGAACCGCCGGTGACAAGAGGAAGGTAGGAAACAACCGGATTCCAGCGGGAAATCAAAGCACTGAATGGGGTGTCTCTGATACCATGTAAAGTGGAGAAATTTCCCTTGATGATTTTCATTGAATGAGGAATGGTCATCTTATAGAAAAGATACAAACTATTTTAGGCAAGCTCCTAGTCTAAGAATGGTTGTACAATTGCTAATTATAAATCCTAAAATCCAATCAAGACTAATCAAAATCAATTTACAGATCAGTACAGATTTACAATCTAATAGAAATGACCAAAATGCCTCTGCCTTTTCTTCTAAAAAAATGCGGTATTAGTCTAACATCGTGGGGCACACATGGTGTGATGTGGTGTGGTGTGCTTATGACATCCAAACCATCAAACAGGTGGGCCACACCATAAGAACATACAAAAATGAGGTGGGCCACACCATAAGAAAACAATCTACACCATGCCAAAAAACCTCCAATTTCAAGTGTGGCTTACCTAATGATTAGATCAGCCTGATTTTTCGGTTCCTGATGGTCACATCATGGGATGCACCTGTTGGACCGGTTGGATGCCATACACATTCTACGTGGGCCCAGCAATGCTCAACTCTACCACATTTTCAGAAGAAAAGAGGGCCAGGCATTTTGTCATTTCACACACCAAAAAGCATGTGTAGCGTTGTTGATAAAATCAGAATTCTTGAGGAATTTTCCTCTCAAGTAAGGGAATTGAAAAGGGCCATTTTCTTGGAAACTCTATCAAAATGGAAGTTGATGTTTCATCGAATTCTTGAAAAGAAAAAAAATAAAAATAAAAATCATTCCACATAAAATTAACTTCCACTTTTCAATTTCCACCAATTCAAACAGGTCCTAAGGTAATTAAAAACTGGCCATTTATTTCTATTTCATTAGGTTGGCATTTTTGCAATTCAATTCAATAGTGCGTCCAAACGCACCCCTATCGCTCATCATTTTAACAAATCAAGATCAAGCAATCCTTAAGACTTTTTAACCTAAAATAAACACCAGAAAATGGAAAAATAAAGTACCTCCGAAAAGGTACTTGGTTTTCCTCTCAAGCCGCGGACCCTCTTCGGCGATCGCAGCCGTCAGATGGGCAAAAGAGAAGGAAGAACCTGAAGAGGAAGAAGAAGAAGACCAGAGGCATAGACCGAGGGTGGATACCATCACCGCTCCTGAAATAGATCTCAAAAGCAGTTGAAAAAAAGAGCCCGTCTCTCTCTTGTCTGCTGCTGCTGTTGTTGTTGTGTTGGAGAAAGGGCGGAGATTCAGCCGTTGGATTCCGGATTTTCGGAGAATCAACAGTGAGGATCTCTGCACCGATGTCCATGAATGCATCTTCGAGATTCTATCATCCAAGAGAGAGAAGTAACGGTTTTAAGAGGAAAATTATAGATTCCTCGACCATGGTTTTCAAGGCTTGCCGGTGGAGACCATTGTTTGGTACGAACGCGGATTGCCAGTGGTTACTGGTAAGTCGATACTAGAGGATGCTTGGTGGGCCCACAATGGTGTATGCGTTTTATCCATGCCGTCTATCATTTTGGGTCTTTATTTTAGGGCATGTGACAAACAATGAGGCAGATCCAACTCTCAGGTGGACCATACTACAGTGATTGAACGTCCACTATATATATATATATATATATATATATATATATATATATATATATATATATATATATATATATATATATATATATAATTTATTGGAGACCACATAAGTCTTGGATTAAGCTGGTATTTGTGTTTTCCTTTTAGCGAGGTCTGTATGACATAATCAAACAAGCTCGATGGCAGAAAATATTACAGTAGGCCCTAGGAAGTTTTCAATGGTGGGCGTTCAATCTCCACTGTTTTCCTATGGTGTGGTCCACCTCAGATTTGGATCTACCTTGGTTTTTGTTTATGCCCTCGGGATAATAGTTGAAAAAACCCTATTTATTATGTCATTTGTGACATTGACCCCTTATTAGAGCCCTTTTTTTTTTTTATCTAGCCTCCTGGTCACTGATTTGATTTTTGCTGGACCAGAACGCGGTTTTGCCACACTCTGCCACGCCTCTTTCACGGCAGCAGCTTTTTGTGAAAGTCAAGAGGGCCTTTTGAGAATTGAGTGTGAGCCCCACAAAATCGACTGTTGGGGTCACCCCTTAGCCGATCTAATTTGTTCACTTTAATCAGACATCCGTGAACCCACCGAAGGGTCATTTAAAAAAAAAAAATTGGAGCTTTCTGTGGCCTACACTTACGTTAATGTCGTGAGTTAATTTTGAACTATTTCCTCTAGTGTGGCCCATCTGTAATGAGTTTTGTCCTCAAACTTGGATATATGGGATGGAATTAAAACCACTTTCATGTGGATGGCTTAGATCTGCTCCAAGACTATCTAGTGGATCCCACATAAGATATGGAATGGGTTCAATAAATGGGTCCCTTTTGCGGAAAAGGTCATTTGGCATTTTCCTTCTTTTCTTATTCTTTTTATTCCCAGGAGGGGACCATTTGACCATGAGAACTGTTGCCACTGCCATGGAACCCACTCCCCACTCCCACGAGCTTCGTACATACATCGGTTTTCATTCACTCCATTCCCGCGAGCTAGTTAGTGTTTTTTTTTTTTTTTAGTTAACTATTATATCTCCATGCAGGTTGCAGATCCTATGAAAACGGAGCCCACTTTTGGACAATCAAATTATGTCTAAATGAGGTGATTCCAAAGTCATCTGAAAGGTCATCAAATTACATTTCCAACAAGTAAAAGATCACCAAAATCAGACAAGTAACAAGGGAATTATGACTGTTTTTGTCGAATCAGCAAACGATGGAGTATTGACAAATGACAATGACCTTGGACCCACTTTTGGGCAATCAAGTGGTGTCCAAATGAGGTGATTCGAAATCCATCTGAAAGTTCATCAAATTACCTTTCCATTAAGTATAAGATCACCTAAATCGGACATGTAACAAGGGAGTTATGACCGTTTTCGTCAGATCTGCGAATGATGGAGTATCGACGAATGACAGTGACTTTGGGCCCACTTTTAAATAATCAAGTGGTGTCCAAATGAAGTGATTCCAAAGTCATTTGAAAGTTCATGAAATTACCTTTCCAACAAGTATAAATCACCCAATCGAACATGTAATGAGGGAGTTATGACCGTTTTCGCCGATAGACACTGACCATTGTCGAAAAACACTGACCATCGTTGATCGCCGGTACTCACTGACCGTCGCTGATACTCACTGACCGTCCTTGATGCTCACTACGTATCAGTGATCGCTGACACTCATTAATCGTCACCAATCGCCGATACTCACTGACCGTCGTTGATAGTCACTGACTATCGCTGATACTCGATGAATATCAGCAATCGCCGACACTCACTGACCGTCGACAATTGTCAATACTCACTGACTGTCGTCAATACTCACTGACCCTCGCTGATATTCGGTGAGTATAGGTAGTCGCCGACACTCATTGACAATCTCCAATCATTGATACTCACTGACTGTCGCCAATACTCTACTCGGTGAGTATTGGCGTCGCCGACACTCACTAATTGTCGCCAATCGTCGATACTCACTGACCGTCGCCGATCGCCAACATTCACGAAAATGGTCATAACTCCCTTGTTACAGTTCAAATTGGGTGATCCTATACTTGTTGGAAAGATAATTTGATGAACTTTCATATGGATTTTGAATCATCTCATTTTGACACCACTTGATTTCCCAAAAGTAAGCCCAAAGTCATTATCGTTTGTCGATACTTTATTATTAATTCGTGGATCCGACGAAAACGATCATAATTCCCTCGTTACATGTTTGATTTGGGTGATCGTGTACTTGTTGAAAAGGTAATTTGATGAACTTTCAGATAAATTTGGAATAACCTCATTTGGACACCATTTGATTGCCCAAAAGTGGGCCCTAATTTCATGGGATTTGTAACCAACATGGAGTTATGACAGTTAACTCCAAAAAACACTTAGAAGCTCATGGGAATGGAGTGAATGACGCTGGATACACGTAGGAAGCTCATAGGAGTGGGTCCCACGGTAGTGGCAACGGTCTTAATAGCCAAATGGTCCCCTCCTAGGAAAAAAAGAAGAAGGAAATAAGGAAATGGCCAAATGGCCTTTCCCGCGCAAGGGATCCATTTATTGAACCCATTCCATGTCATAATCTTGGAGTATATCCAAGCCGTCCACATGAAAGGATTTTTAATTTTATGTCATCTGTCCAAGTTTGAGGGCAAAACTCATCACGAATGAACCACATTGGAGGAAACAGTTTGGAATTAAATCACAACGTTAACGGAAGTTTGGGCCACAAAAAGGTCCATTTTTTTAAATGACCCTCCTGTGGGTTCACAAATGTCCAATTAAAGTAAATGGATCAGATTGGCCGAGGGGTGGCTCATAATCGATTTTGTGGGCCCACACCCAATTCACAAAAGGCCATCTCAACTTCTGCAAAACGCTGTTGCAGTACGAGAGGAGATGTGGTAGGGTGTGGCAGAGTGGCATTTTAGTTCAACAAAAATTAAAACAATGCCCAGGAGGTCAGATAAAAAAAGAGCTCTAACAAGGGGGTCAATGTCACAAATGATGTTGTATTTTCAACTATTATCCCGTCATGATATCCATGGGCGTGGTTTGGGTGGATCCCTGATCATGGGGTCTACTATGATGCAAGTGCCTTATATCCACATGGTTCATTCATTTTAAAAACTCGTTTTAGGGCATTATACCAAAAATGATACAGATTCAAATCTCAGGTGGACCATAATACAAAACAAAAGTGGTAATCGACTACTAAAAACTTCTCATGGGGCATAAAAGTTTTGGATCAAGCCGATATTTGCGTGGTCTCTTCTTTCATGTCTTTGAGACCTTATCAAGATGATGGATGGCAAATACTCATTCCTGTGGCCCCCATGAAGTTTTTTAATGGTGGAGATTCAATCACAACTTTTTTATAGTTTGGTTCAACTAAGATTTGGATCTTCTTGATTTTTGGATCATGCCTAAAACGAGCTGTAAAAATGGATAGACAGTGTGAATGTAAGGAACATACATCATAATGGGCCCCATAGTTAGGGATCCACCAACCATGCCGATATGCGTGTATTAGGGATAATAGTTGAAAAAACCCTAATTTATGACGTCAATTATGAGTCAGCCCCCTTGTCAGAGCCTTTTATTTATTTAACCCCTTGGGCACTTTGGACTTTTTTCCGCACCAAAATGTCCCTCTGCCCAACCGTCCTCTTGTACGACTGCAGCAAAACATGTAAGTTGAGATGGCCTTTTGAGAATGGGGGGTGTGGGCCCACTAAATCAATTATTGGGCCACCTGTCAGCCGATCTGATCTGTTCACTTTAATCGGACAATTGTGAACCCACAATAGGGTTATTTAAAAAAAAATGGAGCTTTCTGTGGCCCAACCCTACATTAATGCTATGAGTTAATTCCGAACTATTTCCTCCGGTGTGGTCCATCCGTGATGAGTTTTTCTCTCAAACTTAGATAAATAGCATGAAATTAAAACCTCAGGATGGCTTGGATCTTCTCCAAGACAATCCAGTGGGCCCACATAAGACGTGGGATGAGTTCGATAGATGGCTTCCTTGTATAAGAAAGTCATTTGGCCATTAGGACTGTTGCCACCTCCGTGGGACCCACTCTGGCGAGCTTCTAACATGCATCCGATGTCATTCCTTCCATTTCAATGAATTTCTGAGTGTTTTTTTTAAAGATTTTTTATCACAATCTCTGACATAGAAGCTATGACGGCTAAATGTGAGTTTAAGTTAAGACATCAGTGGCTTCTATTTCTTTTTTTGTTGGTGGGTATCAATGATGGGAGTTTGTGAAAGGGAGGAGGGTGTGGTGGTTCCCTTTATAATTATTACTTTTTTAGTTTTATAAGTATAAAAGGTGAGCGCTTGTGAATGTGATGAATTTTGTAATGAAAGAATGTTGTAATGGATGAATTTTGAAATGAAAGAATGTTGTAATCGATGAATGTGATGAATGTTGTAATGGATGAATGTTGTAATAAATGAATGTTGTAGTGGAAGAATGTTAAAATAGTTAAACGGTCATAACTGTCATTAACTCCATGTGGGTTGCATATCCCATGAAAATTGGCCCACTTTTGGATAGACAAATGGTGTCCAAATGAGGTGATTCTAAAGCCATTTGAAAGTTCATCAAATTATCTTCCTAACAAGTAAAAGATCACTCAAATCGAATATGTAACGAGGGAGTTATGATAGTTTTCATCAGATCTACGAACGACAGTAAGTATTAACTAACGACAATGACTTTTGGCCCACTTTGGGACAATCAAGTGGTGTTCAAATAAGGTGATTCCAAAGGCATTTGAAAGTCATCAAATTATCTTTCCAACAAGTATAAGATCACCCAAATCGGACATTTAACAAGTGAGTTATGACTATTTTCATCGATAGGCATTGACCATCGCTGATGGACACTGACCGTCACTGATATTCACTAACCGTCATCGATCGCCGACAGTCACCGACTGTTGCCAATCACCGAAAACTGCCAAATTGCTGATACTTGATGAGTATCGACGACGGTCACTGACTGTCGTAATCACCAATACTCACTGACCATCACTGATACCAAGTATTAGCAATTTGCGACAGTCAGTGAGTATCAGTGATTGGCGATGGTCAATGATTATCGATGATGGTCAGTGAGTATCAACGACGGTCAATGTCTATTGGTGATATATAGTCACTACAAGAAATATGACTTTTACCGAGGAAATTTTTCCTGGCTAAATGTCATAATTTCCTCGGTAAAATCTATTCCCAACGAAAATGTTCGTCGCTATTTTCGTCGAAATATCACCCTGGGGAAAAAGATTTACTGATGAAATCAAAATTTTTGTCGGCAAAAAGTTGACCATTTCCAACAAAAAATTTCCTCGGTAAAAGTCAACAATTTCGTGCCAATTGTTTAATTCGTTGGTAATTATGCGATCTTTACTGAGGAAAATTTTCCTTGGAAAAACTCTATGACCAAGGAATGTTTCCTTGGAAAAGGTAGTAGAATTACCTTTTCATTGCCAACGAAATATTTCTTTGGAACATCCACTATCCTGCCACCAGAAAGCATTCAATATTTCTTTTGGAACATTCGATATCCCTACCACCTAAAAGCATTCAATATTCAATATCCCTGCCACCTAAAAGCATTCAATATTCAATATCCCAATCACCTGATAGAACATTCAATGTTCAATATCCCAATCACTTGATTGAACATTCAATCGGATACCAATCAAAATGACCATTCAACCATAATAATGCTTTGAATAAAATCGAAATGTCAATCCCACCAGTACATACAAATATTTCTTTGGAACATCCAATATCCCTACCATTCAATATAATGCTTTGAATAAAATCGAAATGTCAATTCCACCGGTACATACAAATATTTCTTTGGAACATCCAATATCGCTACCATTCAATATTTCTTTGGAACATTTAATATCCCTGCCACCTGAAAGCATTCAATATTTCTTTGGAACATTCAATATCCCTACCACCTGAAAGCATTCTATATTCAATATCTCTTTGGAACATTCAATATCCCAATCACCTGATAGAACATTCAATATTCAATATCCCAATCACCTGATTGAACATTCAATCGTATACCAATCAAAATGACCATTCAACCGTAATAATGTTTTGAATAAAATCGAAATGTCAATCCCACCGATACATACAACCAATACATACCACCGTAATAATGTTTTAATAGATGTGCTTCCTATCAACATCCGTGACAGCAAACCATGTCGGAGTCGATGCTGGGATCATGGATCGACATAAAATCCCAACCTCTGTCGTGAATTCTTTGGCATTATCCCCAACAGGTCTAATGCACTCCTCGGGAAAAACCACAGGCACCTTGGCACCCCCACGTGTCAGCCTTTGTAAGTATAATCCTCGTGTCCGACCACGACCTCGTTTAGTCGTCGAAGAAGCTGCCACAACAAATATATATGTGTGATTACACATTAGGCAATTAACATTAAGTTTAAATATTACAGTACTTACATGCAGTGGTAGTTGTGGTCTGATGGATAGAAGGCTCTGACACTGACTGTGACGGATTCTGAGACTGTGGGGGAGGCTGAGACTCTGACAGATGCTTTGACCCAACCTGTGAGGTACTGGTGGATCCCGCATAAGATCGTTTTTTGCCGCCCCCCGGTGCCATCGTGATATCCTGTGTGACAAAGACGAGCATATGTTAAGAGGGATGCAATCTGCAGGTAGGCTTTCCTCAATATCTAGAGGACAAGAATATGTTAAGAGGGATGCAATTTGCAGGTAGGCTTTCCTCAATATCTAGAGGACAGGAATATGTTAAGAGGGATGCAATTTGCAGGTAGGCTTTCCTCAATATCTAGAGGACAGGAATATGTTAAGAGGGATGCAATTTGCAGAAGTCATGCACATTCAGAAAATCTGCAATTTGATTACAGATGCACAGCTGCAAACAGCATCCATTGCACAAAGATGAGTACCCAAAATAAGCTAAATGCAAATGAAAACCACTGGAGCACACCCCTCCCACAATTCTCATTATTCTTGAGGAAGCAGATGTCTGGGCCAGAGCCGACCAAGTGGGTCCAATTGGATTGGACCAACCGGCAACAATTGAACTAAACCACCAACAAAAACAGATCAACATCCAGTCCAGGTTTTAAAACATTGTAGCATACTTCATCATCATATATGAAAACATAGCATTTCTTAGGGGGTTTCCCTACAGGCTGCTAGGGCGTGCGTGTGCGCGCGCGCGCACGCGCAAGGTGTGAATGTATCCAAATTGCACACTTTGGGCCCACTTTCTTGCAACATAATTTGAATGTCCTAGATTATTCTGAATTCTGTATCTCTATATCTGTAATGGAACAAATGCAAAAAAGACAGATTGTGTTTGGATGCACAAGTGAGTTGAATTGCAAACAATCAATTTAATCAATTGGAAATAAAAATAAAAAAAGGTAATGTTGTTACCTTGTAATTAAAATGAGGGAGTAACCCTCAAATTGCGCGCAGTTGGATTCCTTTGGAGTCCAAAAGTTAAAAGTAGCTTAACTGAAATTTGGAGATGAGAGCCCCCTTGTGAGTGCTAAGCAAGGAAACTACAATTTGGTTATTTTTCTTCATCACTAGACTAACAATCGCAACTTAGTCTGGTAGGGCATTCCAATTTCAATTCAATTTGATGGTTCTTTGGTGCCCATTTCAGCAAGGAGATTCCAAACAGGCTATTTGGATAGATGGTTTGTGAGGATTCTGCCTGGAAAATATCCTGTTTGGTTGAAACTTCACATTGACACATACATTTCGACTTGAGCTTATAGAGATGTTCTATCCAGATGAGTGTTCAGAAGGAAAATGACAAAGTCTAATCACCTTAATTACACAGAAAATCCTCACTGAAATTGGTCTTCAGAGAAATGCAAGATAAATTCCCTGTTGGAATTTCTATTCAAAAGTGTCCTGTTGACACCTGAAATTGGTAATTCCTTGTAGCAAAAACATGCAAATGCCTGATTGGGCAATTCTTTCAGAACAGTAATAAGCGGTACTTGCAAGGCCGCCTTTTGGTGAACCAAAAGGTTCCATGGTGGGCCCCATCGCAAATGGTTTTACAAGGCCCCCATTAATTGTTTTACACCTCTATCCAAACAAACAAACAAACCAAAAAAGAAGTAAGAATGGGGCTCTACAGCTAAAGACAAAACAAGTATTACCCCATATTTGATTGATTAATTATTGGGGTTCTGAACTTGTGCTTCAACAACTCCACTTGAGTTGTTTCGCATCAAAACATGAATTTGGTGGAGAGAGAGATTGAAGAGGGATTACAGAGCATTCAAAACTAGAAGATATTAGGGAATATAATAGCCATTACAGATTGCAAGAATGCAAAAGGAAAAAAAAATGGTGCTAGGTTGTTTTAGAGCACAACTATTGGAAGGAAGAAGGCCTAGAACTGGTAGATGTGTGGTTTCCATCATAATTTCCTTGAGGTTAATGAGTTTCCATGCAAATATGAGGACACAAAACAGCTAGTAGTTATAAAACATTTTGTCATCGAAATCAGATAATGCATAAAACATTTCTTTTAGACAAATCACATCCACCAACAACTGAAGCAAGGAAAAATTCAATCTTCAAATGAGAAATTTTTGCTGCCAACAAATTGTACTTGTGGGGCACACCCTTTTTTATATAAAAAGTACATAGCACTTGTAAGGAGAGTTAGAGCATAGATACCACAAAATCTCCCCTAATAATTTCTCAATTAAATGTAGACCACTCCGTAATTTTCCCTTCCCAGGCCACCAATTGGAAGGTTAGGATTATCAGATACAAGAAATATTGATGTGCAACCCATCCATGATGTGGCTGACAACATGAACTGATTAGGGTGCTGAAACGCCGGGCCCAACTGTACAGATGCTCGGTCAAACAAAAAAGCACCGTTTCTTTTGAATGAAACAGCAGAATTTATTACTATAATGAAAGGTGAATTTGTTGTCTGTACTTCTAATTGATACAAACCTTTGAAGCCTCGACACTGTAACTTGTATCACCATATAGGGGCCCTCCGATGAAAAAACAATCTGGTCCTGTTTTATTTTCAAGAGCTAATTTGCCTTTTTACAGCAAAGCATTGCTGCTCTCTCTAGCTGCTACAATTCTGATGTCAACACTAGAAAGAGCTGGAGAAACTGATCCTTCAATGTATAGCCCCAGTCGACCAATGAATGGCAAAATACTAGCTTAGCAACCATCAGTTCTAACTGATACCTATTAAAAGAAACAAAAAGTATAAACTAAAACAAAAAATAATGGAGCACATATCAAGACATGAAATGAGATTAACCAAAGCTGTTTACATGGTGTTGTCTAGGATAAAACAAACAAAGATTGCTGATATTGAAGTACTAACGTACCTCAAGCTTTCTTGATTGAGCTTATGCACTATATCGGGCCATCAGAGCAGTCCATGAGACGACATTTGTATGGGGCATTTCGTCAAACAGTAGGCGTGCATTCTTTCTTTGGTGGAACAATGAAAATCCAGCCCAAAATAAGAACACAGAGTAATTCATCGAAATCTTCATGGAACAATGGAAATCCCAAAAACACAATAGAATACGGGAAACCCCATTTTCTTTCCGAAAACCTAAACCAGATAAAAAAAAGAAAAGAAAAGAAAAGAAGATAAGGCAGATGGAGTGGGATTGGGTGGGGAGATTGTTACCGAAAAATCTGGCCCATATAATCATTCTAATGGTTTTACAAGGCCCCCATTAATTGTCCATCTGTAGGCCACCAACTGAATAATCGGGGGTATCGCCTATCCCATGATGGTAGCCCACTGGATGAACAGACAATGTCCACGCTGACATTTTGCTAGAGACTATATGAAAAGAATTAAAACCCTAACAACAAAGAGCTTCACAAAACGCCATTTCAAACCCTAATCTACCACAAGATTTCACAGAAAACAATAAATAAAAGAAAAAGAAAAAGAAAAGAGGAAGAGAAAAAAATACCTTGGGAGATCTGGTGATGCTCCTCGACAATCGGAGCCACGGCGAGAGGATGCTTCTCGACAATCGGAGCCACGGCGAGAGAGAGAGAGAGAGAGAGAGAGAGAGAGAGAGAGAGAGAGAGATTTGGAGCGATGGCCGTGAGGCTCGACAATCGGAGCCACGGCGAGAGAGAGAGAGAGAGAGAGAGAGAGAGAGAGAGAGAGAGATCTGGAGTGAGAGGAGAGAGTGAGAGGTTTTTGAGAGGGAGAGCGAAAGATGGGTCTCTATTTAGAGGGAGAACGAAAGAGGGGAAAATGTGGCTTTAATTGGGGGGACGCGGTTTGGACCGTGTACTAATATGATCCGGCAAAATAGATAAACTGGATGGATTTCTCACAAGCATCACACTGGGCCCTAGAGAGTTTCAACGGCAGGTGTTTAATCACCACAATTCCATGTTGTGGTGGGCCCCTCTGAGATTCGGATTTGCCTCATCTCTGGACACGTGTGCAGAAATGGGCTAAAACATGGATAGATAGTGTGAATGTATAACATACAGCAAGGTGGGCCCTAGCAGTTTTCAACGTTAGACATTCAATCACCGCTATTTCTGAGGTGGAACCCATCTGAGATTTAGATCGCCTTCATCTATGGGGACACGTGTCCCCAGATGAGTTGGAAAAATGGTTGGATGGTGTGCCAGTAAAGCACATACATCACGGTGGACCCTAGAATGTTTTCAACGGTAGGCTTTCAATCTTCACTGTTTCTGACGGTGGGGCCCTTCTGAGATTTGGATTTGCTTCATCTAGTGGGCCCCACAGTGTTCCGTACATGAAATACATGCCATCTCTTTCTACCATACACCTGTTGCAGATTAATCTTGACCGTCCATTTAGCCTGACCCACTTTTCACGGTCTGCCTTGAAAACACCATACTGATGGGATGATCCAAACCGTCCAGTCAGCAGCATGCAAAAATTGATGAACAAGATTGTTCATAGAATATAGGTTCGATTATGAATGTTCAGGACCATCCAATTGCGATGATTTAAACAGCGGCAGCAAATACCATTTTCGTTTCCACAAAATGCAGATGGACTAGATTGCATTGGACCCCATTCCCAATTTAGGGTATACTGAAGGGTCGTTTGGATGCAGGTAATGTTTGGACCACATCGTACATCCATTCAAAGAGACCATTCACCGTGATGTGTATGTTAAAAGTGACTTTTGCTAAGGACAAATTTTCTTGAGTAAAAGTGAGAATTATCAACCAACTTTCCTCGGTATCTGAGGGCTTTTACTGATGATTTATTTTCCTTAGTTAAACTAAATTAAAACTATTGTATTTTTAGCTACGAAATAACTTTCCATTTATCGATGCAATTTAAATTTCGTCGTCATTTATAACTTTTTACCAAGAAAAAGTTTCGTATGTAAAGGCTCCTGTTTAATCGAGAAAAATAATCCTCGGTAAAATTCCTACTTACCCAAGAAATGTGCATTTCGTTGGTGATTTACTCTTGTACTGAGGAAGTTTCTCTTTGGAAAAAATTTTACTTTTACCCAGGAAAGCTTTCCTCGGTAAAATGGACAATCACCAACAAAATTACAAATTCTTGGGTAATTGGAGCTTTTAATCAGGAATATTTTTCTCGGTGAAAGTAAGCTAAAACCTATCTTTTTAGCCACGAAATAAGTCCATCTTTACCTAGGAAATTTTAATTTCGTTGATATTTATCCCTTTTACCAAGGAAAAGTTTCCTTGGTAAAAGCAAATGAGTATTTACCTACGAAATTTTATTTTCGTCGGTAAAAACATACTATTACCCAGGAAATTTGTTTCCCTGGTAAAAATTTCCTAAGTAAAGGTGACTTTTCTTGTAGTGAGTTAGTGTCTATCAGTGAAAATGGTCAAAACTCTCTCGTTACATGGTATGAGAAGATATTTTTTTCATGCATGGCTGGTAATAGAGTTGGAACAGAGACTGGTCTATCAAACTCGGGACCTTTAAATCAACACATAGCTTATGGAATATTTCATGGAATCACTCCACCTACCAATCTCTTGTTATATTTCTGTCATATCCCTTCTTTGTTTTTCTATTCAATTCATTGATCTTCTTTATACAAATCAATATTTTAATTGATTTTCTTCTCTTGTAATGTTTCTCTTTGGTACTTGCAGAGAATGTGGTTGTGGATTGTTAGTACTTGTGGAGGATTGTGGTTGCGGAGGTTTGTAGTTGTGGAAGATTGTGGTTGTATTATGTTCACTATGTAATGTGATTGCGGAGGATTGTGATTGCATTGTGTTGGTTATGTATTGTGGTTATTGAGGATTGTGTTTGTCATGTATTGTAGAGGATTATACTTGTATACTGTGTTAATGAATGTAGCAGTTTTCTAAATTATTTATGAATTACATGTTTACAAGATGTATTGGGGCATAGCCCCCACTTAGACATAAATTCGACGGTTTTGGACCGTCGTATTTATTTCTTGATGGTCGAAAACCATCGAAATTTCCTATATTTTACCCAGAACGGCGGTGAATTATTTGCGACGGCTTTTAGCAGTCGAAATATCCTATGATTTTCCACTTAGAACGACGGTTATGGACCGTCGAAAATAATTCGACGGTTCGCAGCCGCCGATCATGCTGATACGAGTTCGACGGGAGTGGGCCGTCGAAATAGTTCAAGGACCATCGAATTTAATCCGACGGTTATGAACCGTCGAATGTATTTTTCGACGGTCCGTCCTACGACGGTTTTTTTCAACAGCATGGACAGTCGAATTTAACGCTTTTTCTCATAGTGTTTAAATCTCTAATTTTAGACAAAATTCGTTGGACACTTTTTGGCTAGTTTGAGTGCTCGATGTCCAGGGGTCGATCGTTTGACACTTACCCAATTATTCTAAAAAAATTTATTAGATGTTTTTTGGCGGGTTCGGTCACTCGAGACTAGGAGTTTGAGCCCTTGAGGACACTCTCGATGCCTCTCGATTAATCGACCAAATGATTGACAGTTCATGCAAGTGCAGAAATTTGAAGTCGGTTCAAAGTTGGTGAAGAATTTTACTATTTAAATGGGTGTTGTAGGCTATTCTAAGTATGAATTAGGGCTTAGGAGAGAGATCAAGTGACAACAAAACTTCCACAGAGTCGTTCTTCTTCTTTAAACTTTCAGTTTTAATTTATTTTTATGTTTTTATTTTTGAGATTTTAGCCATGCTAGGCTAATCTCTTAGCTAACGCTACGAGGTGAAGCTTCTAGTCATTTTATGATGTTTAGTTTTAGTTGATTCAAGTACTTTGGTTTGAATGATGAATTTTGATAGATTAGTTTGAATAAAAGTGATAGTTTTAGTTTAATTGTTAGATCCATTGTTAATTCTAATTACTTTGGATGCTTTTGATTTTCTAATATTGATTACTTGAGTTTTTATGAGAGTGTTAATCTATAGAAACCTTAGGTTTAGCGTGATTACAGTTGCGATGAATGCTTTGTACCTTCTAGACATTTAAGTATTTTGATCTTCAATAAGATCTGGTCAATTAAAGTTCATATATTTGTTGGCTTTCTGGATTATATATTAACCACTCTATTTTTCGATTGGATAAAATAGGACTTCGATTCCAGTTGAGTTATTCACTTGAATTGATGAACTTAACATTATGGATTGATTATAAGTAAACCCTTGACGCCTTGGTTGCTTTTATTAATTGTTTCTTTTACTTTCATTTCACTGGATTTAAAACACAGAATTCATATTTTCAATTGCTTTCTAGTTTAATTTAGATCTAGAGTGTTTGGAATTGTTGTTTATACATAATCCCTGTGGACGATCTCAATCTTACTGAATTATTACTACATTGTAACCTCGCACTTGGGATTGTTTATAGGCTACAGTTTTGATTTGTTAGGATAGATTTCTATTGTGTTTTTAGGTTATATTTTTCTGAAATTTCAAACTACTAACTTCGTTTTTTGTCTTGTAGGATTTATCTAACCTAGTTCGTCTTCTCGGGTATTATCCTTCCAACTCTCCCTTTTTAATTTTTTGTAGAACTTTATTCCTAGTTTTTAAATTCTTAGAATTAGGGCTAGTTTAGACTTTAGGGTTTGTGTGGTTCATGCCCAAGTTGCTATGGGATCACACACTTCGTCTTCTAAGTGAATGAGGATTGGTGGAAGGACTCACCATTCATCGGGTTGTTAGAAAACATTTAAGTGCTTGTGAATCATCTAGAGACATTGTAATACCCCAAAAATTTTCGGGGTATTACATTTCTTTGTTGCATTTCATCCACTCTTTTGCCAACCTACCATTCTGATACTTGAATTCATCAATCAAGACCTCAAAATCCACCTTTTCCTGACCGTTGGTAGACATCCAAATACAATCCATCCATTGAAGCCATCCACCTTGAACGAACTACTCCCAACCGTTTGATCCCATCAGTCTGCAAATCCTCACCATCTATTTGAGCTTCAGACCTACTTCATTTTGAGCCCACCTTCTCTCACGACCTATTGTAACCAATGAACGGTTTGGATGCCTTAAATCTTCCTCAATTTGGGTGCACAGATCCCGGGCGAAAAAAAAAAAAACAAAAAAAAACAAAACTGCAATTCATTGTAGCCAGCGTTTTGCTGACTGCGCTCACCACGTGACCGAGCCCAAACCCGACAGTGACTGTGAGACACTGAAGACCTCTCCTTCTTCCTCATTGCATCCGCCGCACCAACCAACCCACCTGTGCGCGACCCACTCGTCACACTGGGACCCACCTTGGTGATCTGATCTATCCATCAGATCCAAAACTTGGAGAAACCTTGTCGAGCGAGATCTTTCTCTCCGTTGCGAGTTGTATAGCTCACTCCTAGATCGGAACCGTTTTGAGCTCATATACCGAGAAATTTTTTGCTACACCCAAGAGTTAGCTACGCTGGCTACACCGGGTGTAGCAATGACCCCAACATGACGTATGTGTTGTATCCACGCCGTCCATCCATTTGGAGAGATCATTTTAGGGTATGACACCAAAAATGAGGCAGATCCGAAGCTCAATTGGCCCCCAATAAGTTTTTAATGGTTGGCGTTCAATCCCCACTACTTTCTGTGCTAGGTCCACTTGAGCTTTGGATTTGCCTCATTTTTGGTGTCATGCCCTAAAATGATCTCGCCAAATGGATGAACCGTGTGGATACAACACATACATCATGGTGGGTCATTACTACACCCGGTGTAGCTAGCCTAGCTAACTCGTGGGTGTAGCAAAATTCTTCCTTTCTGACAAATTGAAACTGATGAATGGCTTTGATATCACATTCATCAACTCCGTGGACTCCACCTATCCTCGGTTTTTCCGCGTCCTCCGCATCTATTTCAGAAGAACCGTTCGAAATGGAAACTCTTCCCGTTCTTCCACTTCATCAACAGTCGCAATCCGTGTGAAGACACCTCCGCTAATCCGAGCCGTTCAAAAACTTCCAATCCAACAGCCCTTGTTCTTCCAGCGCAAGAGATCGTTGGAGAGCAAATCAGGTAGTTTCCTTCTCGTTCTTGGACTCCCAGTGTTTACGACAGCTGCAAGTTGTTTAACCTCCGAACTCACCGGCCAAACGTCTCCTGAGCTTCAATCTCAAGCAATCACAAGCATCGGGGGATTGATCCAAACCCTCCAGAAGATTCAGAACAAAAAAAAAAAAAAAAAAAAAAAAAAAAAAAACATATTGAGCTAAGATTTTGCCATTGGAGATCGTCATCTCTTTCGTCGAGGAACCTCAGCCGTGAGATCTTGGGTGGACGTCAATCAGAAATCTGTTCCGGGCATAGTGAGGCCCACATGACCAGAAGTTAATCACTTAAGTTGAACCAAGATTCGCATCAGCGTGTGGTGTTTGTAATTCGGACGAAAGCATCAACTTACCACTTGCACCGGGACAATACCCGACGTATATACACCGACACGTCATCAGAACCGTGAGCTCTATAAAAACCTTCCTTTTATGATTTGAGAAACGGAGAACAATCGAGAGAGAAGAACAGAAAGAAAAAGATCGTGAGTGTAATAGTGAGTCACGACTCTGCCTTCTTTGTCCTGTTCGTTTGCTGGACGTGAATTGGAAGCAGAGAGAGAGAGAGAGAGAGAGAGAGAGAGAGAGAGAGAGAACAACGAGTTTCATTTCAGATCGAATCAACTCACCAGCGAGGTGTATCTCGGGTTTTGTTGAGCCAAGTGAAAGGCAGGCATTGAATCAACACGGCTCACGTCGGAGTTAAATTCGGGCACCGATAGAGACCAGCGAGAATTTAGGATGTGAAATGTTAAACCAGGTGGGGGATTCTTCTGATTTTTGTTAATTCTGAGTTTATCTCACGTTACATAAATTCTAGATCCGATTGTTGTTATAATAACTAATCTATGCTTAAACCTATATTGAATGCACCCTAAAATTGAAAATCTAACATAAGGCATGGTAAATAATTAAGTTATAAAAGAATCAATATGATTGTGCTCTCTCTGGGTTTAAAATATTGAATTTATTCATGCATATGTGGTTTATGTCTTTGATTATGGAATTAGATTGGGATATTACTTTAATTGAGATTTATGTGGTTTATTTGGTTACATATGGATTTGGAATTTGAATTGGAATTGTATACACAAGGTGCACTGCCTTGGAATTCCCTAAAACGTAAGCAAAGGTACTTTGCCGTGGGGTCCCTGAAATATATGCACAGTTACGCTACCTTGGACCAAAAAGGAATACGGTGCTCTGCACTGGCTTCCTAAAAGGTATGCACGGGTGCTCTGTCTTGGAAGACCGAAATGAACACGGTGCTCTACCCTAATTTCCTAAAACATAGCACGGGTACTCTGCCCTGGAATCGCCCAAAAATTATCTTGACACGGGTGCACTGCCTTGGACGTTTCTCAAAAGATGAATTAATGAGTGACGATATTGTTAAGGATGGTTTTCATTATTTTTATGAATTGATAAATGCTTTGGTTGCTACCTTACATCTGAATTGTTCCTTGTAACTAAATAAATTCAAAACTTTCAAGAGTTGGTTGAAAATGAACCCACTAGGCTGTTATGCTGTCCCTATCTAAAATTTCAGGTGGAGAATTGGAGTACTATGAGCAGGCAGGCCTTTACTACTAGTTTTCATTCTAATTGATTAGGATGAGTTTGATTTTATACAGTTATGTTAGTAGTATGGTTGAATCTCAAATTTGATGTAATATGGAAACAAAGTATTGATTGATAGAAGTTGGAATAAGAAGTTATTTTGGATTTCTTTTCTTTCTCTAGATGGCTTTGTATATCATGTGTAATGAATGGCATTTGTGAATTATATTAAAAAAATAACAACATTTACCTCACGGGCTTGGGATTCGAATTCGGGCTTAATCAATCCGAGTACCGAATTTCGAGGAGTGATAGACATGGCCGAACCAAATCAACTAAATCCACTAAACCAATCGAACCAAATTGAACAAGATAGGAATGAGGTTAATAATGCTCCCCTAGTTAGAACCTTACGTGATTACTTACAACTTACAAGAACGAGTACACCCTCTTATATGGCTTTCCCCATAACGCTGGAAACATAGATATTTAGTTAGGTGTAATCTAACTTCTTCCAAAGTTTCATGGACTAGACTCTGAAAGTCCATATCTACATCTAAAATAATTCGATGAGGTTGTAGCTACTTTGCACTACAACAATGTCTCTGAGAATACCATTAAACTGAAATTATTTCCATTCTCTTTGAAGGAGAGAGCCAAGTCATGGCTTTACTCTTTCAGGCTGCAATCTATTAAGACATGGGCTGAGATGACTCGAGAGTTCCTTAAAATTTCTTCCCAGTTCATAAGACTAATATCCTTAGGCGTGCCATTATGAACTTCTCTCAGAAAGAAAATGAAATGTTTTTCCAATGTTGGAAGAGGTTGAAGGAGCTCTTACTCACATGCCCTCATCACAGTTATAAGATTTGGCACGTGATTAGTTTCTTCCATGATGGATTAAACTCAAACATGCACCAATTTGTATAGATGATTTGTAATGGTGAATTTCTAAATAAGGATCCCGATGAGGCATGTGACTACTTTGATATGTTGGATGAAAACACGTAATCACGGGATACCACCAACAAATCAAATAGTATTGAGCCCCCTCAAGCCAAAGAGAAAAGAGGAATGTATGTCCTCAAAGAAGAAGATGATGTAAACGTAAAGATATATAGCCGGCCTCACACGAAAAGTCAAGGTCATAGAACTTCAGAAGGTAGAAGCGGTTAAGGCCAGTGAGACCATAGAAAACATATGTAGTATTTGCGCGAGCAACGTACACTTTACACAGGATTGTCCTACGATCCATGCATTTCATGAAGTGTCACATGAACAAACAAATGCCACAAACACTTATCAACGATCATTCAACACTCCCATGTGAAATTACACCTTTTGAAGTAAAGGCATATGCGTGCGGAAGCTTTGGAGAGCAACTAGTATTATGGCTAAGTCCTATGGGGGAGGATTAGGACCATTTAAAATTCTTTTCACCTACTTAACAATTTTAACAAATCAAACAAAGTAAGCAAGAACACTTCGGCTTCCAAGCCCAAGTGGGTCCAATCACACGACTAGCATATTGTAAGCAATAAGCAACCTAGTCTAAGCATGCATAGATACTCAAATGATTAAACAAATCAAGCTCCTAATCTATGCATCCTAAGTAGACTATAGAGGATGGATCAATTAAGCTCAAGTCTACACAACTAAGTGAAAGTACATCTTGTGTGTGGATGTGCTTATTTAATGCCTAGCATACATTCTAATTAAGCATTCATAATTGAACAATTAAACACAATGCATAATAAGAAATGTGCTCAAATACAATCACAAACACAGGCATGTATAGTGGTTCGACTACTTGTCTGCTCCACTCCCGGTTCAAGTACTCAACCCCTTTGAGCACACCGGCATTTATTAGGGAGTTTAAATTCGGCTCCTCCCAACCAAGGTGTTTTAAATCGGCTCCACCCAACCGAGGAGTTTACAGGTTCCTCCCAACCTATGGGACCTACTCAAGGATAACGCACGTTTACTCCCGTGTCGGAGGCTCCCCCTTGGAGACTTTGTTTAGGTTCGACAAACAAGCCAAGGAGAGCCAAACAGCCCCTAGTCTTTGAAATTACGTCGGGTAGTCTAACATGACACCCTACACATACGCGTGCGGAAGCTTAAGGAGCAATTAGAATTATGGCTAAGTCCTAGAAGGGGGGGGGGGGGGGGGGGGGGGGGGGGGGTGATTAGGACCTTTTGAAATTCTTTTCGCCTACTTATGTAATTTATCAATTCAAACTAAGTAAGCAATTAATACTTCGGCTTCCAAGCCTAAGTGGATCCAATCATAAGACTAACAGATGGTTTAAGGAATAAACATCCTAATCTAATCAACTCAAATAGACTATAGAGGATGGATCAACATAAGCTCAAGTCTACATGAGGAGTGAAAGTATATCTTGTGTGTGTGGAGGTGCCTATTAAGTGCCTAGCATACATTCCTAATTAAGCAATTTAACACAATGCATAATGAGAAATGTGCTCAAGTACAATCACAAACACAAGCATGTATAGTGGTTCGACTACTTGTCTACTTCACTCCCGGTTCAAGTACTCAACCCCTTTGAACACACCGGCATGAACTGGGGAGTTTAAATCTGGCTCCTCCCAACCAAGGTGTTTTAACTCGGATCCACCCAACCGGGGAGTTTACAGGTTCCTCCTAACCTGCACGTTCACACCCGTGTTGGTGGCTCCTCTTAGAAACTTGTTTAGGCCTGCCAAACGTGCCAAGGAACGGTAAATATCCCTAAATTTAGGCCCGGTAAACGAGCCAAGGAGTGCCGAACAACCCCTAGTCTTTAGGCCAACAAACAAGCCAATGAAGGCTAACGTCCCTAGAGTTTTAGGCTCAACAAACAAGCCAAGAATAAGCAAGTGACCCTAGTTCGGGTTTGACAAACAGACTCTACACTCAACTCCCACAGGGAATTAAGTGGATGGACTCTAAACAAAGACAAGCTTACTTGTTGGATTGAGCCCCTTTGTAGAACCGCTTTGGATTGCTACTTCTTGTTCTTCTGTGCTTGAATCAGTTCCTCTTGTGCTCCCCCGATCTTTGATGCTGCTGCTTTGCCAAGGCTTCAGCTCCAAGATCAGCTCCCTTGCTTGTGATGCGCCATTGGAGATGCCCAGGTTGCTAGGTAATACCTCTACAAATGGCAGGAAATGGGTTTTCTAGAGGAATACACCTATTTGGACTCCTAGGTGGTGTTTAGACAAGGGATTTAACTATGATCAAGGTGTCTAAAACCCTAGGAATCAAGAGGAAACAAGTCCATTCTCATTATGCCATTGAATGGCCCAAGCTTGTGATGAACACACAAGGAGAATGACTTGTTATGGGTTTGGAATAGAGCCTTTGATGGTCTTTAGCAATGGTGGCTTCTATCTCCTCAAAATTCCCTCCCTTAACTCTAAAAATGAATCTCCCCACTTTTATAAACTTTCTCCAACAGTCAAATAACGGGCATATTCGAGCAGGGTCGGGCGCCCGGACGCTTGTGGTTGGGCACCCGAAATCCGGTCCAGAAAATGATTTTAGTCGCTGGACATTTCTTGAGTTGGACGGGCGCCTGAACAAGTTGTGGTCGGGCGCCCGATGGCCATTCTTGCACTGATCGGGAGCCCTGTGGACACTGGGTCGGGCACCCAAATTCAATCCTGAAATGGTCGTGCTGCTAGACGGTTTTTGCACTGATCAAGCGCCCGGACAGGTTGTGGTCGGGCGCTCGATGACCATCTGGTTTTTCAGGCCACTCACTTGGACGGATTTCTCTAAAGTTGGGCGCCCAATGGACACTGGGTCTGGCGTCCGGCCATGCATATTTTGCTGCTGTTTGTTTCTGTTTTTCAGCAGAACATGCAACCACTTGGCCATTCTTTTGGTGGTTCGCATTTTGGGAATAGGTACCACATGAACTCCCATCCTTGATTTTTTTTACGACCCACATTGACATGTATGTGAGATCCATTCCAACCATTAGATGTGTAACCCAGTGATAGGCCCAGAGAAAAAAATCATGCTAAGCTATGATTTCGATGGTCCACATCAATGGAAAAAATTAGAACATCCACCCTTGATTTTTATAAGGCCCATCATGATGAAACTATAAAATCCATTCCAATCATTAGAAGTCACACCAAAAGTAAACATGGATCCCAAAAATCAAGTCAATACGTGATTTATGTGGTTCACACCAAAGGAAATAGTTTGGAGGGTGAACCTTTCCATGTACATTGTTTCTAATCAGATGGTCCACCTGAACTACAGATGGAGATAAATTTTGAGACCTTGATTTAACATGGGGCGACATACCTAATGGTTAGGGTTGATTTTACATAAACACCATAGTGGGGCCCACCTAAGCTGTGGCCCCTTTTCCATGCCAAAGTAAAACCATGGAAGCATTTACTTACATTAATTAAGGGAGAATTTTCTCATTTAATGCATAGCTAGTTGGACGAAAATGCAATGTCCAACTAGTTGTGTGTGAGCATTTGAGTGAGTTATACATGTTTGTTTCTAGATCCCCAAGATACAGCTGCACCTCCTAGAGTAAAAACTCATCCAATAGTGGACTTATTGTCTCTTGCACTCGATATCCAACTTGCATCAGTATATCCTTCTAGTACAGCTGAAAATTCATAGTAGAATAACCCTAAGTCCTTGGTTGCTTTCAAATAACCAAGTACTCTACTTATTGCCTTCTAGTGTTCCACATAGGGACTACTAGTAAACCTACTTAGTTTACTCACAACGTATGCGATGTCTAGTCTAGTGCATTGCATTACATATATTAGACTTCTTATAACATTAGCATACTTTAATTGTGCAACTGTTCTTCCAGTTTTTTCATTTAACTTGATACTTGTATCGAATGGGATTTTCACTTCTTTAATAATCAAGTGTTTAAACTTCTTTATTATTTTCTCAATATAATGAGATTGACATTGCGCATAACCCCCACTATAAGTTTTTACTTTAATACTTAGAATAGTATCAATTTGTCCAAGATCCTTTATTTTAAATAGAGAAGACAAAAACTTCTTTGTTTCATTTACATCTTCCATTTTATTACTTATTATTAACATGTTATCAATATATAAACAAATAACAATTATATAGTTACTACTTATATTGGAATATATGCATTTGTCTACTACATTATACATGAAACCAATAGATAATATTTTAGAATCAAACTTCTCATGTCATTGTTTAGGTGCATGTTTTAATCCATATAATGATTTAATTAGTTTACAGACCTTCTTCTCATTTCCTGGCAGAATGAATCCTTCAGGTTGTTCCTTGTATACCTCCTCGTTAAGGTCTCCATTCAAGAAAACAGTCTTTACATCCATCTGGTGAATATACAGATGATGTATGGATGCTAAAGTAAACATAATCCTAATAGATGTTATTCTCGCAACAGGTGAGTATGTGTCAAAATAATTTATTTCTTCTTTTTGTCTGAACCCTTTAACTACTAATCTAGCTTTAAAGGTTTGAATAGTTCCATCAGTGTGATATTTCTTTCTAAATACCCACTTACACCCTATGGGTTTAGAAGGTAGAAGTAGATCTGCCAGTTCCCAGGTTTGGTTTGACATAATCGAGTCAATCTCATCATTGATGACTTCTTTCAAAAAAGCTGAGTCTTTAGAAGTTATAGCTTCTCTATAAGTTTTTGGATCATCTTATATAGTTATAACTATAGGCATCTTTCTAATGACATTCTTTTTATGTCCTTCAACAAGATGAAAAGAGATACGCTGAGAGTCTATCTGTTCAGGATTAAGACTCTTTTTTTACTCTTACCCTTTGACTCCTACATGGTTTAATTAGAACTTCAACTTCTTGTTGAGCTTCTACCATGGGTTTGTTCTTTTGAGTTTGGATTTCATTATCCTTTGACTCTAAAGATAATGAGTTTTCAAAGAACTCCATATCTCTAAATTCTATGATGGTGTTAGACTCTAAGTCTAGGAGTTTATAGGCTTTGCTATTTTGTGGATACCTTACAAAGGCACACTTGATAGCTCTGGATCTTAATTTAGTCCTTTTGGGATCAGACTTTCTACAATATGCGAGACACCCCCACACTTTAAGATATTCTAGATTAGGTTTTCTACATTTTCATACCTCGTATGGTAAAGTCTTAAACTTTTTAAAAGGAACCCTATTTAGGATGTGACACGCTGCTAGTAATGCTTCACCCCATAGTCTTAGTGACAACTTTGCTTGTATTAGCTTGAGTTGACCATCTCTAATAAAGTTCTATTCTTTTGTTCAGCTATACCGTTTTGTTGTGATGTGTACAGTGTAGTGCACTGGTGTATTATTTCATATTTTTCACAGAAGTTGGAGAACTCTGTAAAAAAATACTCTCATCCTCTGTCACTATGAAGAACTTTTATTTTCTTATTTAGTTGATTTTCTACTTCTGCTTTATATATCTTGAACATGTTGAATGCTTCATCTTTATTATTTAGAAGGTATACATATACATATCTGGAGCAATTATCGATAAAGGTTATAAAGTATTTTCTTCATCCACGTATAAGAATGTCATTTAACTCACAGATATCAGTGTGTATAAGGTCCAATATTTAAGATGATCTCTCAACACTAGAAAAATATTTCTTTGTTAGTTTGGACCGTGTTCACACTTCACATTTATCATTTTAACTATTTGTGTTTGAATTTAAGCTATTTTTAGACATGAATTTTAAGCTACTATAACTTATATATATTAATCTACTATGCCACAATGCTACAGATTCAATCATATACACAGAAGAGTTACTTTCATTCAAGAAAAACTTAATCATCTCATTACAAGCATATCCCTTACCAACGAACTTCCCATTCTTCGAAAAAATCAATTTTCCTGACTCAAATACTACCCATATTCCATGTTTTCCTAGAAGATCTCCAAAAACTAGGTTTCGTCTCATGTCTGGGATGTGCAGTACATTAGTTATGACCACTTTCTTTCCAGAGGTAAAGACTAGTTCCACGGTTCCTTTGCTTACAACCTTCGATCAGACTTCATTACTCATTTGAACCTCTTGACCATTGGTCACGTCCTCATAAGTTTTAAAAGCTGACCTGTAATAGCTTACATGGACTATGACAGCTGTATCATACCACCAACTGTGTACTTTACCTTGGATCATATTTACCTCAGTGATCATGGCTACTACGTCTTCTTTAACTGCACTTGCCTCATTCTTTGATTTGTGAAGTTGGCATACTCAAGAGTAATGCCTGGTTTTTTCGCAGGCATGGCAAGGGCCCTGAACTTTCCGTTATTCTTCTCTGGTTTCTTAAATTTTCCTTTATTGGGTTTCAGGAAACCGTTCTTCTCGGGATTCTTATTTTGGGTACTTTCTACTGCTTGCACCTTGGATGAGGAATTCCTGTTTCCATTTTTCTTTTCACGGTTTTGGGATTCTTCCTCTTTTTTGAGATGTTTCTCGATTTGTTCCAGTATATAGTCCTCGATTTTATGTAGCAGTTTCTTCTTGTATTCTGTCCAACTCGATGGCAATTTTGTGATTATGGCCCGAACTTAGAAAGATTCAGAGATATCAATCTTTAGGGCACTGATTTTACTCACAATTAGCTGTAATTCTCTGATTTGGGCTAACAGTGCTTTGTTATCTACCATGGTACTGTAGTCGAAATAGCTAGCTATGAGATATTTATTCGTACCTTTTTCTTCGTTTTTGTATTTGAACTCGAGAGCGGTCTAAATTTCTTTGGCAGATTCGGTTCTGGTGTATTGCTTATACAGTCGATCAGATAACGTGTTCAGGATGTGTCCTCGACATAGTAGATTATTTTCTTCTCTTTTGACACGTGCAACGATATACTCAGGTGTGTCTTTATCAGTTACTGGATGCAGCGGCTTCAAGTTCGGGTTTAAGATATAGTATATCTTCGACGTCGTTAGCAAGAACTTAATTTATCCTGTCATCTAGTGAAATTAGTTCTATCGAAGCGGTCCAGACGAATTAGATTCTAGTTCATCAGTTTGATTGATGATACCCCTTCGGTTTCCATATCAATTAAGCTTTAAGATTGTTGATAATTTTTTTATCTCCAAAAATAAAATAAATAAAATTGAAAAAAGTCGATTTTAAAGGATAGGCTGAAGCACGTGAAAACATGCTGTCCTTAAAGCGTAATTCGCCCCTACTCAAAATACTTTGAGTCTGTTGTTAGGTTGCAGGCGGATTGCTTCCAGGATACGACGAGCCTTATGTGGTTCTGCGTTCAGCAAAAACAAAGAGACCACTATGGAACTCAGTTACACAATCTCTAGCAAAAAAGAAAAAGAAAGAGGGAAAAAATGAGTCTGGCATTCTTCTGCAATAAGTAGACCACTTCTCTGGTCTTAGTGGTCAGGTTCTTATGAACCAAACCGTGAGGTTAGATGACTTTGGCTGGAGGTGATGGTTCAGTAGTAGACTTAAGATGGTTGTGATTGTTGTTGTGAAATGAACCAGACATGTCCAGTTTATATAGGCAAGGATAGTTGGCTGTTTTGGTCTAGAGCCATAGTGGCACTAGTCGTTTTTTTGCTGTTGGGAGAAACTAGCCATTTTCTGGTAGTTTCTGACCATTGTGCATGTGAGAGTTATACCTACATGCTGGCTGTTTAGACTTAATGGCTAGCCGTTTTCTAACCGTTGGGCTAGCCACACGCAGCTATTACTGCATGGCTTGGACTGTTACTATATGAGCAGTTACACAAGTCCCTCTAAATAGCCCTACAGCTCTCTATAAAAAGCAGAGAGGTCTCTCTATTAGACCTCTTACCCACAACACCTCCTCTATTCCGAACCCAGCCAACTGACCCACTCCTTAGCCTCTGTTGCACCAGTCCTCGAGGTTGCCACCCATCTACGACACGATTTGCACGTGCGAAGTGCAAAATGCATCACTAGTGCCTTTACCGCCACACTGCCTCACATGCCCACGCCCTCGCACTAAGACCGTGACCGAGACCAAGCCCGAGCGCCTGAATGAGAACACACAAGCCACCATACTTCTCTCTCCACCATAAATAAGTAAGGTGCACAACACCCTACTTATAATGAAGAAAAAATTCCCTCTCCCATCTGATATGGGACCAAAAACAAAACATGTTTTTTCTTTTCAGTTTTTCAAAATTATTTTAAACCAATAATTTCAACAAATGTGACTAAGAGGGGTGAGTGGATGTACTAACAATGGGGGTGTGTGAACTAACCCATAATAAAAGAAGACATATGTACGCGGCTTAATTTCAAGTATACCTGATTGTGGGGCCACTGATAGATGTAACTTCCATCCATTTCGATAGCTCCGTTTAGGGCATGATCCCAAAACTGAAGCAAATCCAAATTTCATATGGTCCACCCTATAGTAAAGAGTGGTGATTGAATGCCTACTATTAAAAACTTCTTGGGGCACTAAGTTGTTTAGTTGCCATCCAACTTATTGATGAGGTCTCGTGGACTTGGATGAAGGAACCATACAAATATCACTTATCCAAAACTTATGTGACCCCGCAAGAAGTTAAGGGTGGTCAGCCCTCTCATTGGTGGGGGGGCACTTAAATCACAGATCATCATAATGTTTTGGCCTTGGGCCTAAGGAGGGATTACATATCTAACGGTTGGAGTGGATCTCATGTACACATCATGGTGGGCCACATGAAAGGCGTGATTAGCATCCCATAAAATTTGTGTTTTTAGAATTGGGATTGCAAACGTTAACAGACAGCAACTCTACCATGAGCTACTGAAAAGAGCAAGGTTTGGTAGATACCGGGGTCAATGCATCCCTAATTGTGGGTCCCACTAGTGACTTACAGCGGCACTGTCCATACATTTCGACAGCTCGTTTTAGGGTATGATCCTAAAAATGAAGCAAATCCAAATCTTAAGTGGACCATACCACAAGAAACGTCTGTGATTGAATCCCCAACATTAAAACATCCATGGGTTCCATCAGAATGTTATTTTCCATCCAACCTGTTGATAAGGTCACAAGGACCTAAATGAAGAGACCACACAAATATCAGCTTGATCCAAAACTACTTTGGCCCACAATAAGTTTTTAATGGTAGATTACCATTATTTTCTGTATCAAGGTCCACCTGAAATTTGGATTTGATTCATTTTTTTCCATCATGCACTAAGATGAGTTTTTAAAATGGATGGACGGCGTGGATGTAAGACATACATCAAGATGAGCCCCACAGTCCCACTAAAGCCGCACCCACTAGAAAGCTCTGTGGCCAGCATGGTTTGTGTTTTATCCATACTGTCCATCCATTTTTCCAAGCTCATTTTAGGGCATGAGCCCAGAAATGAGGCAGATCCAAATCTGAGGTGGGCCCTACGAAGTTTTTAATGGTGGGCATTCAATGATCACTATTTCCAATGATGTGGTCCATTTGAGATTTGGATATATATGCTTCATTTTTAGAACCATGCTCTATAATAATATGTAAAAATTGATGGACGGTGTGGATATACAATACATACATCAAGGTGGGCTCTACGCTAAGATAAACACCCACTGCTATGTAGCACTTTAATCTGGTTCCCCGTTAGGGAAGTGACGTCCGGACGAAAGAGGAGAGGAGTTATTTCACCTCGTTCAGACGACACTTACCCTTGAATTTTGGAGGGGTCCACTACGATGGGTATGTGAGATTCATTCCGAACATTAGATGTGTAATCCCTTTTTAGGCCCAGATACAAAAAATTCATCTATCACGTGACTCAAGTGGGCCACAAAAATCAAAGCTGTTTGGAAAGTGGGCTTTTCCTTTTACTATTTCTAATTTTGTGGTCCACCTTAATAACATATGATGTTAATTTTTGGGTGTTGGGCCTAACATGAGGTGATGCACATGATGGTCGGGGCGGATTTCATATGAACACTGCAGTGGGGTCCACCCAAGCTGGCAACCCCATTTCCCTCTTTACCTCGGCATTTATTAACATTAATGTGGGTAATTTTCTATGCTGGTTGGACCTTATGTATAGTCCAACCGGTTGGATTTGAGAGTGCCTATTTGTGTGTGCGCGCGTGCCCACGTGTGTGTGTGTGTGGGAAATGGTACTATGAGGTTAACCTCATGGGAACTTATCATGAGGTTGAGCTGTGTAGGGCGCGGATTTTCTGCGTAAGCCTTGCGCAGGAAGTTCCTGCGCAGGGAACTAAGGTGGAACCCACAGTTATTTTTTTGATAAATCCACCCCATCCATCTGTTTTGGGAGCTCATTTTAGGACATAAGAACAAAAATGAA
This sequence comes from Liriodendron chinense, assembly GCA_003013855.2. NCBI lineage: Eukaryota > Viridiplantae > Streptophyta > Magnoliopsida > Magnoliales > Magnoliaceae > Liriodendron > Liriodendron chinense. Next base: position 105,945 of record PVNU02002280.1, read on the forward strand.
CCGGATCCAAGACTCAAGTGGGCCGAACTAAAGGAAAAGGTGTGTAGGTAAATTACTACCGTTGAAACCTCCCTGGGGTCCACAGTGATGTTTATATGACATCCATACCGTTCATAGCGTCACTAATACTAGGATGAACTGGAAACACAGATATTATCCTGATTCGAAACTCCCGTGGCTCCACAAATATTTCAACTGTGGACGTTCAATCATCACGTTTTCGGCCCACTTGAGTCTTGGATCCAGTTCATTTTTGTTCTCATGTCCTAAAATGAGCTCCCAAAACAGATGGACGGGGTGGATTTATCACAAAAATCACTGTGGGCCCCACCTTAGTTCCCGCGGGAACTTCCTGCGCAAGGCTTTCGCAGGAAATCCGCGCCCAGCTGTGTAGGCTCCATTGTGATGTGGATAGGACATCAACACCGTGCATTTGATGGGTCCCTATTAGGTTATGGGATATCCCAAAAATCAGCCGTATACAGAACTTAAGTGGGCCATACCATCTAAAACCATGTGAAGGCATGCCTAAAACATCTAAAAGCACTTTGTGGGGCCCACCTGAGTTTTGGATGTGGCTGAAACTTGGTCTAACCACTCATCCAAGTGGGTCACACACACTGTATGGGCTGGATTTGTGAACCGCATCTCAGTGGGCCCATTAAACAATCATGAAGGTTTTAACTGGCGGGTAGCCCCTCTCAACTGTTGTATGTGGTGTGTCCCACCTAAGGTTTTAATGGGCGAGTAACCCCTCTTCAAGTGCTCCACATGTGCAACTCTATAACTCAAGGTGTCACATGCTCAATATGGCACATATTTCATATGTACCACTATCCATCTTAAAACACTGACATGTGCCAATGTGCCACATGAGATTGGTTGGACCTATTTATTTTAAGCAATATAGATATAGACGTCCATTTTAATATGCCATTGATTGGATGGCTGTAATTTTCTAAGAGTATGTTTTTTTAATTCTAACCTATGAAATGCATGCTTCACCTAATGGATAGTTCACATGAATCAACTCATCCGAGTCTCTAAGGGTCGTTTTGGATACAACCAAATAAGTTGCTTTTCTTGCTGATGGCAGCAGTTCAGCAACTTATTTGAGATAAATTAGTTTGGTTATGAAATAATTATCATTACTTATTTTATGAAAAACGGTCAAGTACTTCAGATTTTTTTTTTTTTTCCACCTTTTATCTTCCCTACAACGAGAGGTGATGCTCATCCATAGCCGTAAATGGGGTTGGTTTCTGTGGCAACTACCCAGCCCATGTTGACCATCCAGCTTGTTGGGGCCCACTGTGATGTATTTGATCCACACCGTCCATCTGGCCTGGATGTGAGTGGGGCTAGCATGTGAGGCAGATCAAAGCCCCAGGTGGACCCCACATAAACAAGAAACAATGATAATGATCACACCGTTGAAACCTTCCTAGGCCCAACATTATGCGTTTTACTCATGCCATTCATCTATTTTTCCAACTAGTTTTGGGTGGCCCACTGGGTAGTGGGGCCACATGCCATGCACATGAAATCCACACCATCCACCATTGTTGGTCAAGCCCCAAAATGGAACAGAATCCAATCTCAGGTAGACCGCACCTCAAGAAACAATGGTCATTGATGCTCACCATTGGTAGGCCCTAATGATGAGTGGCCCATATCCAAGGCGGGCCCCGCATGATGGACAACCCACATTAGAGGTGGGCCCCACATTTGGGACAGTCCACATTAAAGGTGGCTCCACATGATGGGCAATGGATATTGATGGTGGGCCCACTTGATGGATGACCAACATGAAATGTGGACCCTACATAATGAACAGTTGTAGACACCCCACCTTCGGCTACAACTTTGGTTGAGATAACTGAATGAATGGAGGACCATACCCCCAAATCCCATGTCCAAACCCAGCCAAACTCACCCTTGTAAGCCCCAATCCAAAGCCCAGCTTAAGCCTGAACCCAATCGACTCACCCCTAAACATCAGCCCAAAAAACCCCCATAAGAAAAATCAGTTAAAAATTTTTAAAAAAGTCAAACTTGGTGAGTCAACCCGCTGAGCCAAATCACCGAGTCAACTCACTGAGTCAATCCAGCCCTTGCACCCAGTCAACTCACCGTATCAATCCATCTTTCAAACCCAGTCAACTCACCTGGTTCCGAGCCACAACTTCGGAGTAGCTCCGAACCTCGAACCTCGGGCTTTGCTGCTTCAGGTTCGGGGGCCGTATGCTCCGAAGCTGGAGCAAAGAGTCCGTACGGGCGGCCCCCAGGGTGTCGCCCAAGCCTATTTTCGCAGGCTGCCACTGCTCGCAGCTATAAATACCCCATTCCCTGGAGTGTTTCAGCATTCCTCAACTCTTAGAGAAATCCCATAAATTTCGAGTTTATATCTACCCCCTTTAGTCCATTCCTCCACCAAGGAGAGCCCGAGTGAGAAGAGCCTAACCCTGGTCTAGCCTAGCCTGACCCTGGTCCAAGTCTCTCAAGCTACTGAAGTCCTGATCTTAGCCACTCGAAGCATACCCTTGCGACACCTCTGTCCATCCAGCTACTCTTTTATTAGCATCATCTCATTCGCATCTAGCATAAGTGCAACATTTACTATTCTTCCAACCCCCTTGCTTATCATATCATTGCAAGCACTTTGATTATTCAAATACACAGCATGCACCCGCATAAAGCACCTGTCAGTTCGAGTGTATGCTCTGGGCTTGCCTGTTAATGGAAACCTGCCCATCAGAAACTCTTACTGTTCAGACCTATATTCATGAGAATGTAAGAGGATTAAATCAGACTTTCAAGTATTAGTTCGATTCTGTAAAGTAGAGACCGTACTTCGGTACGGGCAGAGTGGGGTGCTTAACATCTTCACACCCTGTAACCATGATCCCTTACCTCGAATCTCTGGCCGCAGATTAAAAGGAGTCATTTTAGAGGAATGAATCTTCGGATTCCCTTCTCTAACATTTCTATGGGGTCTAGCCGACTGTAGATTCAAAGTAATTAGCTAGTCGCGACTCTGGTCTTATACGAACTCATTCAAACATATCCAGTTTAATACGACAACCTGAAAAAAAGCCCTCGAGAGCAAGGTGAGCCAGTGGCACAATGGTGATTCGTGCGCACATCTCCCTTTTCCAAAAGGGAGGGTCGGAAGCGCGGAAAGGCGAGCGTCCACAACAGTGCACGTTAAAGGTTTGGCCATAATGATGAATGGCCCACTTTTAAGGTGGGCCCCACATGATGGACTTCCCACATCAAAGGCGGGGCCCACACAATGAACAATTCACACGAAAGGTTGGCCTCAAATTATGGATGATGGATGTGCAAGGATCAAATAGACTTGAGGGATAATTACTTAGGATGTTGGAAATAAATATACTTTTCTACTTTTTGATTAATAAGGATGTTGTTTACCAAACATACTTATTTGCTAATTAAGTAGAAATCAAGATAAGTTACTTCTATGATAAGTAGCTTATCTTAAGTAACTTACAATCCAAATGGACCCTAAGGGCTCATTTGGATCGTAAGTTGCTTAAGATAAGTTACTTATGCCACAAGTACCTTATCTTAGTTTCTACTTGTTAAGAATATAAGTTTGTTTGGTAAACAACATACTTATAAGCTTTTCTTCTATTTCATCTCTCCTAAAAAGTTAAAAAGTTAAACAAGTTAGCTGAAGTGATTATGTACTTTTAAGTAAAAAAGTTCCTTATTACTAATCATAAACCAAACTTATATAAAAAAAAGTTACTTATCTACTACAGTAAGCAGAAAAAGTAACTTATTTGGTAGTATCCAAACTGGCCCTTAATGAACTAGCAAAACTGTAGCTTACACCAATCAGATTAACTACCCAAATACTAAATGATTGATGCAGACCCAACATGGAAGGTGGCATCAATGATAACAAGGTGCCATTTGTTGATCCAACAGCTGCAATACGCCATGTCTATCAAGAAGCCAATGTTGCTGCAAACATTTTGGCCTCGTCATCCTAGGATATCAAGAATGATAGGATCGAGCTCCATATTTTATTGTAAGTATTTTGAATCAGGACTGCTCATGATGTTTTTGCTGGCGCCTTCTAGCGTAGTTTCACTTCTTTAATAAATTCCTCACTATTTAAAAAAAAAAAAAAGTTGTAAAACACTAGAGTGGACCTCTCAACTTGCTTTCATCGACAGTTTAGTGTGGCCCAACACTCCATCTTGACCATAAACATTTTTATTTAAGATATTAAAAAGTAAAGAAAACGAGTAACTATTAATGTGCTACTAGTAACAAAATTATGAAAGAGATCAAAGGAGCCTTGTTTGGTAATGTATTAGTGCACCTTTCCGTGGCATACTAGTGCACCTTGTTTGTCAATCACTTACGTCAGTAAGTCTAGAGTCGGTTGAGCCCAATGAAGACGAAGACCGAAGACTCAAGACGGACCGGCTGCATCAAGGAAGAAGAATCAGGTATATGTGATGCCTTGGTGCCTTAACCTTGACCAAAACCCTACCCCTTTGTATCTTTGATGACCTTGACCAGATTAGAAATCCTTTAGACATCTTAGATAGGCCCTAGGTGTCCCATTTGTATACCCAAACCTTGGCCATAATGAATTCGCTGGAACATGAGAAGATTTAGCACATTTAGATGGGATCCAGGCTGGTCCGACCGGTCAAGACCGGTCGGCCAGCAACCTTGCTGCATATGGAAATGACAGCCGACCGGTCAAGACCGGTCGGCCAGCAACCTTGCTGCATATGGAAATGACAGCCGACCGGTCAAGACCGGTCGGCCTTCACAAGAGAAGGGAAACAGTAAGGTGGGCCGACCGGTCATGACCGGTCGGCCAGTTGTGGCATCTTACATTATGCAACCATCCAGCAAGGGAGACCGACCGGTCATGACCGGTCGGCCTGGCTCATTCAGGGCTGTCCAGCAAGGTGGTCCGACCGGTCATGACCGGTCGGCCAGTATATTGGCCCTGTGCACTTGATGTACTTCAGCAGGGGTGTCCGACCGGTCATGACCGGTCGGGACAGGTCGGCTTGTAGCCGTATATGCCCGTTTTCTGACCGTTGGGGCTCTATTTCCCTACATATAGAACTCCGGTTTTGGGCATTGGTAGTGGGATTTTTGAGGAAGGAAAGCCACCATTGAAGGAGTTCTTTTGAGGCTTATTCCTTGACCTATGCAAGGCATCTTCCTTGTGCTTTAACACAAGATTAAGAGCATTCCAAGCTCATGAAGAAGATGACCTTCATCCCCTCTTGATCTCTAGAGTTAGGAAGCTTCTTGATTGGCAAATCCATGTCCTAAACTCGAAGATGAGATCGTTGTAGGTAAGAGACTCTAGGCAACCCATTCCCACTAAGTTGTAGAGCTCTTAAACCTATCCTCCTAGCACCTTGGGCATTTCAAGGCATCGCATGCAAGGTGTTTGATCGAATGTGGCTGAGGCATTGGCGACGCAACGGCGGCACGATCGAGGGAGCAAAGGGAAGCTGATTGAAGCACGGGAGAGCGGAGATCAAGCAACCCAATCCGGCGCTAAACAAGGGGCTCATCCGACAAGTAGGTTGTCTTATTTGAGAGTCCATTTTAGAGTTTGTTTGTCAACTCGCCTTAGGGACGTTAGCCATTCCTTGGCCAGTCAGCCGGGCCTAAACTAAGTCTCCAAGGGGGAGCCTCCGACACGGGAGTAAACGTGCGATAAGGTTGAGAGTTAGCCTTTGTCTAAAACTCCGGATACGGTTGAGAGGTGAACCGATAAAACCTCCGTGTAAAGGTTGAGAGGTGAACCTCATTTAAAACCTCCGATAGTGAATGCCGGTGTGCTCAAAGGGGTTGAGTACTTGAACCGGGAGTGGAGTAGACACGTAGTCGAACCACTATACATCCTTGTGTTTGTGATTGTTCTTGAGCACATTCATATCTTCACATTGTTAGTTTAATTGCTTAATTATGCATGTTTGATAAGAATGTATGCTAGGCACTTTTTAGACATCCCCACACAAGATGTACCTTCACTACTTGTGTAGACTTGAGCTCATTGATCCACTCTCATAAGTCTACACAAGTTGCATAGGTTAGGAGCTTGATTATTTGATTCTTTTATGTACCTATGCATGCTTAGACTAGGTTTGGTTATTGCTTAACTCTTGCTAGTCTTTTGATTGGACCCACCAAGGCTTGGAAGCCGAGGTGTTCTTGCTTACTTTGTTATATTTGTTGAATTGCATAAGTAGGCGAAAAGAATTTCAAAAAGGTCCATATCACCCCCTCTAAGTCCATAGACATATCTCCGAGTATCTCTACAAGCGGTAAAACCGCAATTTCATAATGCACACGAAATATTGAAATAATGTTGGCATCGGCATTTATAACCTTGTTTGGAAGTTTTGAGTCTTGGCTTCTAACTGACCATAATCACACTCACTGATATTGTCCTTGTTAGTGTACTTATTTTTACACATGTTTATCAATCACGTGAGTTAATGTATCAAAGAATCGGTTGAGCCCTTAGAAGCCAAAGACCGAAGATACATAAAGACATGAAGCATCAAGGCATGAAGATATAATTAATCATGAGGTGCCTTGGTAAACCTAGCCTACACCCTTGTTTCAAATCAACCTAACCTCTAGATGATCCATCCCCTAATAGGTAAACCTTTGGTTGATCATCACATTGCCTTAGAATCATTATTAATTAGATATGCTTTAGAGGTGTTACTAGAAAACGAACAAGCCAAACAACAATTTTCGATGGTAGTTCGATCTTATTGACAGTTCGTCGATAGGACTTGATTCGATCGAAGATCCATCTTGACACGATCGAAGAAACGGTCTCCGTTGTTATGAAGTACATTAGATGCTCATCCGATGAGTTGTCTCCTTTAAACTTTTGAAATTTTGGGTACTTAAAATTGGCCGAAAATGGTATCTCTTCAACTTCATGGGGGTATGGAGTTTGATACCAAAATCTACCCCTTTGATCTCGTTTCCTTTCTAAGCGGATAGTTTTAATGACCATTTGTTGGATTTCTTCTTGCGTGACAGTTTGGGCGACACTAGGCACACATTCGTGGGATCAAACCCTTTGCGGTTGTGATGATTCCGCTCGTTGCCTGTTGTTATTCATGGCAGCCATCATTGGAGGAATGGGAGCCTGAGTCACTTTGCAAATTAATGTTGTTAACGCATCTCGAAGGTTCTTGCATTCTTCCATCAAGAGGGCTTGTGTGCGTGACATCTTAGTTAAGTGGTCATCTGTCGAAGGCGGGTTAGTCTGACTGGTGCCTACCATAAAGACCATTACTTCTTTACCCCTTGATTGACCTGACTCAGAGGGAGAGGATGTGCATATTGTTAATGGCGACGTTAAAGAAAATGAATCGCTGCTCGACTCGAAATTGGTGCATCACCATCTCGGGGAACTGGCGGATTCAGAATGTGTCGTTTTCAGTGTGGAAGCTAAAATTGCACATATTACTAACACTTAAGGTGCTATGCTTGCGAAAGCTTGACGGAGCTACTAGAATCATGACTAAGTCCTGGGGGGGGGGGGGGGGGGGGGGGGGGGCTGAATAGGACCACTTCAAAATTCATGCCTAATTAAAACTAATTTACCAATTAAACTTAATTAAGCAATTTAATACTTAGACTTTCAAGCCAAGTAGGTCCAATCATATAAACTATTTATGATTTAACTACTAAGCAATTAGTGTATAGAGAAGTGAAAATACAACTTACAAGTGTTATCATTCAAGTGCGTAGCAAACAATTCAACTCAAGTATTCATATATCACAAACCAAACACAACCATGCATAGTGGTTCAGTTTCCCTACTCCACTCCCGGCTTACACACTCTTCACTTGAGTGCACCGAATTTGACTATATCGGAGGTTTTAAATTAGGTTTATCCCTCAACATTTACACTTGGTTTTCCATAAGTTAACCAACAACATCGATCCCAATCCAAGGAACGACTCCGTCGGAGACTTAATTGATTTTCTATCAGCTAACCAACAACCACTAGCAGTCCAAGGAGCTACGTATACTCTCACTGAAGGCTCTCCTTAGAGACTAACATGTACTCACCCGTGTCTGATGAATTTGGTCCTACAAATTAAAAAGCCTAGGTCCTAATTCAAGAACCTATCAATTTTGGCAATTCAAACTCTACACTCAATTTCTCACGAAAAAAGAGTGGATGGACTCTACTAATTGACAACCTAACTTGTCGGATTGAGCCCTGTTGATGAGTCTTCTTTGAGTTGCTTCTTCATGCTCTCTCATGCTTTAATCAGCTCCTCATTGCTCCCCTGATAATTGATGACGAATGCTTCAACTCCCTTGATTAACTATCTTGCATATGATGCTCCTTTAAGGTGACAAAGGTAATAGGAGGATGGTTAAAACTTCTACAATTAATGAGAAGTTGGATTCCTAAAAGAATTTGTTAGTGCACTTGTCTATGGCATACTAGTTAACAAGTACCTAATATTGTATAATTAACCCTGGTTGTTTTGGGCATTATCATTGTTTTTCTGGTTAATTATTCCTAATTAGGCAAATTTTCAATGTTCAGGTGTTCAAGAGAGGTTGGACAAGATCTGAGCCAATCAGGGCATTTAAAAGCCTAAAAGAGAGCAAGATCAACCATCAGGGCAGCCCTGAAGAAAATCAGACTGTAAAGATCAAAGGATGGATCATGCTCTACGGTGGACGGCATCACAACCGCTCATTTGAAAATCTAAGTTGTGCATGATGGTCGTGATTAGGCAATCACTCAAGATTGGACAGTCAAGATTAGATGACCATATATGGGACCAATGGTGCATCAAACGACAAGTAGAGATGTCGTCGGTCCTGCTCATGTGCCATCTCACCCGTGCATGACCACCGGTCTCACACATCCAAGTGTGGACCCCACCTCCATCAGTCGTTGAAACAACATCAAGGATGGACGTCCTCCAGCGACCAAGGAAGACCTGTCCAAAACCCTTCACAAGTGCCAGCAACTATGATGGACCCCACTCTTCATCTGACGTCCAGCTCCATCAACAGTCAGACGTCCAACTTCTCCAGCACGTGTGGAAGCAATCTCCGCCGTCCGGCACTTCCATGTAGCAATGGACAGTTTTCTCCATTCCAACATCCACTCACAGACCGTCCATTCCAGCAGCACCCACACACGTGCAACAACCGTCCATAAGGTGGACCACCTTCAACAGATGGACGTTCTCCATCTGATCATCATCCATCAACCATCCATGCCACACGTGCCAACCATGGTGGAGTGACCATCAAGTGGACCGCTCAATCATCAAGCCGTCCAGCTACAACAGATCGTGGTAGACCACAACTCCACCGTCTAACTCAATGGACCCCAACAATCAGCCGTCCAAGTTGCCTCACAATCAGCTCCACCTGCTGGACACGGCCATCATCAGCATCGTCCATCAATGATCAGCCATCAATCCAGCCCATCTAACGTCAGCAAGGGGACTTGGTTCGTCGCTAATCCCACCCCAAAAAAATCCCCCAGAACCCCATACAGATTAGCGACGGATTATTTCCTTGAATGACGGATAAGGTCCGTCGTAAAATAAAATTTAAGAAAAATGAGATGCTGAAAAAAAACAGATATTTTTAAAAAATTTAAAAATTTGATATTTAAAAAAATAGATTTTGTAATTTGAAAAAAAGAGTTAAGAGGTTTTAAAAACAAAATTGAGAAATTTGAATAAAATTAATATGTTTGAAATTTCTTTTCAAATTTTCACAAAATTAAACATTTTGAAAAAGAAAATTGTGAAGTGAAAAAAAAACTATGATTTTCAAACAAAAAAAAGTTGAGAGGTTTAAAAATAAATTAAAATTTTTTTAGTAAAACTGAGATTTTGAAAAATAATAAAATTTAAAAAATTGAGATTTTTGAAAAAAAAAAATGGCCATTTGAAAAAAGTTGAGAAGTTCGAATAAAATTGATAAGTTTGTAAAAAAATTGAAATTTTTATAAAGAAATTAAGATTTTGTATTTTGAAAAAATTAAGAAGTTTGATAAAAAAAAAAAAGAAGAGATTTTGAAAAGAAATTGAGAAGCTTTAAAAAATTGACATTTTGAAAAGTTAGAGAAGTTTGAAATAAAATTGAAATTTTGAAGAAAAAAATGTGATGTAAAAAAATGGAGATTTTGATAAAAAAAAATTTGAAAATGAAAATTAACAAGTTTAAAAAAATTGTGATTTCGAAAAAAAAAGGTTGAGAAGTTGGAAAGAAATCGACAATCTTTGATAAAAATTCGGATTAAAAAAAAGAATTGAGATTTAAAAAAGAATTAGGATTTTAGAAAAAAAAGTAACATTTTTAGACAAAAAAAGGTCATTTTGAAAGAAAAATTGAAATGTTTGAGTAAAATTGATAAGCTTGAAAAAAAATAAATTTTGAAAAGAAATTATATTTTATAAAATTGCCATTCTGGAAAAAAAATTGGCATAAAGAAATTAGTGTTTTGAAAAAAAGAATTAGCATTTTTAAAATATTGAGAAGTTTGAATAAAACTGATAAGTTTGATTAAAAAATGAATTTTTGATAAGTTTGAAGAAGTTCGAAAAAAAATTAGATTTGAAAAGGAAATGAAGATTTGAGATTTTAAAAAAAATTAAGATTTTGTATTTTGAAAAAAAAAAAAAGTTGAGAAGTTTGATAAAAAAAAAAAAAAGAGATTTTATATTTTGAAAAAAAAAGTTGGAAAAAATTGTGATTTAAACAAAAGTAAGAAATTTGAAATGAGTGGGCCAAATTTATTGGATGGTTGAAATTTAAAATTACACTCATTCAATTAGTTGGCTATCAGATTGGTTTATGCATACACACATGTTCATTAGTGCAAAAAATGAAGGCCCTAATATAATTATGTTAATTAATTGCTAGGAAAACTTATAATGACGAGATTGATCAAATTCTATGATCAAGTCATCCTAAACTTGATCTGAATGGTCAGATATGTTTAGAACGTGCTAATTATTATTGAAAACAAAATTCAACTCGAATCATATCTGTCCAAAAGACTCTTTAAATGTGCATAATCAGTTTTTCTAGAGCTAGACAAATTTTGGACAATCTGATTGGTCTAAATTGAAAAGTAAATGACTTTAGATGTTTAGATTAAATTTCACTCAAATCTAACGGTTGGGTTACAAGATATGGCCCATCATATTGTTGATCAATTTTATCTATTCAGTATCTTTCTCATCTGAAACTTGATCAGGGCAAGTGACCAGTCAAATCAAAGTTATTGATGAATATAATAGAGTGAATGGATTAGATTTCCAAATTAGGCCAAATTTTTAGGTCAAAATTGCGCTGCAACTTGTTGACCTCGTGAAAACCTAATAAATGTATAGTCATTGGACCCCAAAGTCTAATCTAGCCATTGAGAATTTGATCTTTCCAATATTTGCTATTGCATCCTAAAATGATATAAAAGAACAGATGTAACGCCCCAGATTTTCGAGATTTATTTAAAAATTTTTGAAAATTCATTTTTAATTTATTTTTTTATTAATTATCGTACATTTACCGTTGATTTGCGAATAGCGGGACATCCGTAGAAGATCCGATAGGGGACCTTTTATAAAAGTTGCTTAGAATGATCCCATAAACATTGTAGAAAGATCAGATTTCAAAAATCATGCACTTTTCAGATAATTACGAAAATGCCATTAGTTAAACTTAAGTTAAGATGTTATTTTTAAGTATTATAGTTTCTAACGATCACTTTCACGCAAAACCCTGGATTTAAGCTTTTGGCCACATATTAACCATACACATCAAATTTTAGCTCTTAAATCATAGTAGAAGTGGTCCGATTGTCAAATCAGCCCCTTAACCCTTGATTTTCATATCCATCGAGTGAGGAAAGTAGATGGTTAGTCGTAGTCGAATATTTCTCTTCATATGAGTGACTTGGATCGTCTTTATCATGGACCAATAGTGTGATTTGAGTGCCCCACCTTGATAAGCCTCATTCTTATGCGCGAAGTTATCCCGTTCTAGAAATTAACGAGTTACCAACTCTTCTCAAATTTGAACCTTTCAATTTACCCACTTCTCACCATCAATCGCTTCTCAAATTTGGACCACCCATTATACTCATATGACTACAAGTTTACACAAAATTTGGACCCCGATCTATAATCCTACACCATTGAACCACAAAGACAGCACCTTCCTTTTTCGCTAAAAGTTGGAATTTCAGATCTAGGCATTTTTCACCATCAATCAACCACTAAAATTTGTACAATTGTTTGCCTATCATGACTACATATTTTTCTAAAATTTGGGCCTTGATCATCAAGCGTAGACCGTTAATTGAGATTAAGCCCATTTTAGCACCCGTAAGGCCATTTTCAAGGATCCGCCAATCTAGAATGTGGATCATCAAGAAATTTACGTATTCTGACTCTAATCTTTTAGCTTAATAAGATGAACGGATTGGAATTGATCAAAGATCACCCGAATATTGAGATTTGAGAAACCCACCTCAAGAGGTTGTTACATAAGACCTCGCGTGCACATCTGTAGACACCCCACCTTCGGCTACACTGTTGGTAGAGATAGCTGGTTGAACGGAGGACCATACCCCCAAATCCCAAGTCCAAACTCAGCCAAACTCACCCTTGTAAGCCCAATTCCATAGCCCAGTTCAAGCCTGAACCTTGTCAACCCAGTCCTAAACACCACCCAGAAAAACCCCCCATAAAAAAGACCAGTAAAAAAATCCCAAAAAAGTCAAACTCACTGAGTCAACTCGCTGAGTTAACCCGCTGAGTCAACCCGTCGAGTCAACCTGTCGAGTCAAAACACCGAGTCAACCCGTCGAGTCAACCCGTCGAGTCAAACCACCGAATCGACCCGATGAGTCAACTCACTGAGTCGACCAGCGAGTCCAACAGCAGCCCCGAGGGAACGGCCGTACTCGCTGGAAACCGAGGAGCGGCCGTACGAGCGGCCCATGGCAGGCAACCCGGACAAAATTACGAGAGCTGCCACTCTCCGCTGCTATAAATACCCCCCTCCCCTTCTCATTTCATAAGCCATTTGAGTCCATTTCAGCCCGAGAGCTCTGAGTCCATCTCTCCACCCTTTAGCCCATTTTTCCACCAAGGAGAGCCCGAGTGAGGAGAGTCTAACTCTGGTCCAGCCCAGCCTGACCACTGGTCCAAGCCTCCCAAGCCATCCAAGTCTTGATCCAGCCACTCGAAGCCAACCCTTGCGACACCTCCGTCCACCCAGCTACTCATTTTTCAGCATCATCTCATTTGCATCTAGCATAAGTGCAACATTTACTTTTCTTCCAACCCCCCTGCTTCACAACAAGCACCTTGATTACTCAAACACACATGCATATGTCTTTATATTAAGCACCTGTCAGTTCGAGCGTATGCTCTGGGCTTGCCCGTTGTTGGAACCTGCCCATCAGAAACTCTTACTGTTCAGACCTGCATTCATGCTTCACCATAAAACACCTTGATCATTCAAGCACACTGCATACGTCTTATATTAAGCACCTGTCAGTTCGAGCGTACGCTCTGGGCTTGCCCGTTGTTGGAACCTGCCCATCAGAAACTCTTACTGTTCAGACCCGCATTCATGCATCATGTCATCCATGAGAATATACGAGGATTAAACTAGACTTTCAAATATTCGATCGATTCTGTGAAGTAGAGACCGTACTTCGGTACAGGCAGTGTGTGGGGTGCTTAACCTCTTCCCACCCTGTAACCGTGATCCCTTACCTTGAATCTCTGACCGCAGATCAACAGGAGTCATTTTAGAGGAAGGAATCTTCAGATTCCCTTCTCTAACGTGTTTACGGGGTCTAGCCGACTGTAGATTCGAAGTAACTGGCTAGTGGCGACTCTGGTCTTATATAAACACATTTAAACACATCCAGCTTAACACGACTACCAAACAAAGCCCTCGAGAACGAGGCAAGCCAGTGGCACAAACGGCGATTTCGCACGCACGCACCTCTTCTTCTTCTTCTTCCGAAAGGAAAGGGAGAACGACGTCGTGTGGGAGCGCGGGAAAATCGGCGAGGGTCCACAGAATGGCGACTCTGCTGGGGATAAGCTAGTCCCATTAGTCGTGATCCGACTTGAAAACAGAATCCTTCCTGTACTTGAAAGTCATTAATCCTCATACAATCTCATCTGCATAGCATTCTACCCCAAAACCCAAAACCAAAAAAATAGAAAAATCCCAAAACCAAAAAAATAGAAAAATCCCAAAACCAACAATAAAAAAAATAGAAAATCCCAAAACCCAAAAAGAGTAGAGTACAGTCCTCACCATCGCGCCTCCTCGGGCTCAACGTTCGCGGAGACAACTTCCCTTCCGCAGCATAATCCGCACTCGGGCTCAACAAGCCATGTCCGATCACGAAGAAGAAACTCATCACTTCCCTGCTCTTGAAATGACCGAAGCGCAACCTCCAGCGCAACAGCCCATTGATAATACGCCAATCATACAAGAATTGGCACAAGGAGTGAAAGCAATGCAAGAAATGCTCTTGCAATTCATGCAAGCACAAGCCACCGCAGCAGCCAACAATCAAGTTGGCCCAGTTCAGCAATCTCAGCAACCATGCCGGGTCCTCCCGGCCTCCAGTTCAAATCAAGCACAACCAGCGGAGTCTACCCAAGACTACCGACAACAGCCATCTCAACCCTTCGCTATGGGGCATCCTCCTCAGTACCTTCCCGCGACAACAAGGCTGTCTCAGGGCAATTCCGTCGCAGGAACATCCAGTCAGCTTCCAGTCAATATTGCAAATAACAATCTCAATAGATCTCAGCATGTCCCCACCGATGGGACACCTTTTCAATTTCAGCACATCCCCACCAATGGGATTTCAATTCAATTTCCAGCAACAGGGACAGCACTGGCGAATGCCCACAACGGGGGTCAGTGTCAAGCCCACATCAATCAGCGGACAGTGGCGAATACCCAACAAGGGGGTCACTTCCCAGCATCTCAGCCTCCTGCAAACAGGAGCACTTTTCAATTCCAGCACATCTCCGCCGATGGGGTTCCAGTTAATTTCCAGCAATCTTCAATTCAGCAAAATCCAGTTAATTCTTAGCAATCTTCAATTCAGCAAAATCTAGTCAATTTCCAGCAAGTTCCAGTTCAACCTTCAGTACAGTCTCCAGTTCAGTTACCATCATTTCAAGCACAAGTTCATCAGAATCCAGTTCAGTCATCAAATCAATTTCAGCAACCCGCGGTTGCTTTTCAGCAAGCCCATAGGGTCGAAGACATCGACCACTATGCCGAAGAAGAACGTGCCTTACTCCAAGAGGCACCAGTCGCTCGAACAGATCATTCAGGACTGGACGAGTTGCGGGAGCAGTTCCAGATCTTGCAAAATCAGCTTCAGCGACAACAAGGAATCGACTTACCTTCGACCAAGTTCAGAGACTTGTGTCCTTTCCCAGATGCTCAAGTACCTCAAAACTTTGAGGTTCCGAAATTCAAGAGATACGATGGCAGCGGTTGTCCTACAGCACATCTCAAGGCTTTCTGTGGAGAGCTGAGTGCAATCTCAGGAAATGAAGGGGCCCTCATTCGTTTGTTCCAAAAATCTCTGAAGGGCGATGCCCTAGATTGGTACACTTCATTGGACTGCCACCGCATCAGGACATGGGAGCAGCTTTCCCAGGCTTTTGTCGACAGATTCGCATACAATCTCAACATGGCACCCAGAAGAGCCGACCTCGCAGCACTCAGGCAAAGGAGTGATGAAACACTATCAGCTTATGTGGGACGTTGGCGAGCTATGGCAGCCAGAATACGGACACCCATCGACGATGAAGAACAAATCTCCATGATTGTTCATTCAACATATCCAGGCATATCCGGATATCTCATCTCGCATCCATATGCGAATTTCTCACAATTGATCCGTGCTGGAGAGCAAGTCGAAGCAGGGATCCGGGCCGGGACGATCTCCCCATGGCCTCATCAAGCCACTCCAGTCAAGAGGAACAGAGTGGAAGGAAGACCTATCGGGCACGGGAATGGAAACTGCAGTGGCTCTCCTCCTCGCCCGACAGAGGTAAACAACATCAACACCACTGCTCAAGGAAATCAACGTGCTCCCCCACAGGGACGTCAACAGTATCAGCAGCATCAAGTTCAGCATCAGCCTCAGCGGCATCAGCCACAACCAAATCCTCAGCCACAACCATCTCGACAACAGTAGCAGTTCAGAGGAAACGGCCAATACTCATACCAGAACAGGCAGAATTACAGGGAGTTCAGGAAGTTCACTCCACTCAGTCAACCACTTAGTCAAATCATGACTACGCTGGTACAAAAGCAGTTACTCACTCTGATGACACCTAGGCCTCCGCCTCATCCTCTGCCTCCAAACTACCGAGAAAATGAGTACTGTGCCTACCATCAAGGACGTGGCCACGCCACTGATCGATGCTATACTTTGAAAAATGCTATACAAGACCTAATTGATGACCGCAAGATCCTTATCTCGGTCCCTGGAACTTCTCCAGCAGCTTCCACCAACATCCTTCAGAATCCTCTGCCTCAACATCCGACGGACCCCAGTTCGTCTCGTGGCCCTGCAGTCAATAGTATAGAAGAAGGGGATCATCTCGATCGCTTCTTCTCCCCCATCCAATCCATTCACGCCTACACTTATGGGCCAACTAATCATCCTCCAGTCTTGCAAGGGGCAAGTCCCTTTCTTCCTTCAATCTCCGAGCCAGTAGTGCTTGAAGGAGCACCTCCATATGATATACCAATTGTTCAAGGGGCACCTTACAACCATTCAAGCTGGGAACCAGTCGTCTTGGAAGGAGCACAATCATATATCGAGCCCACATACGAACCTGTCATCTTGCAAGGGGCAACTCCAGAACAATCCAATCCGCAATAGAAGGATTACACTCATCAGCAGCAAGAGCCCGTTGTCTTGGAAGGAGCTCTTCCAGTCAAGCCTGTCATATTGCAAGGGGCAAGTCCCGGAGGCGTATCAATCACGCTACGGTAGCTCGGACGAATAGAGAAACCTCCTGCCATATCAAGAGGACCAGTATTCATTCCATGGGAGCCCCCCGCCCTAGGAACAGTCAAGCCAGGACCACGACCTTATGTGGTCTATGAAGACAAGCCTCGATACTACCCCTTCAGCACAGGCAACAATGTAGTCCTCAAGGCAAAAGCTCCATACGAGGAAGATCTGGTACCCACACCAATACCGTTGCAAGAACCGGTAGTCCTAGAAGGCAAAAAGGAGGAAAACTACAAAGAGGTTCCATGGCACTATCCAGAGTGTGCGGAAGTGGGGAACATGAACCCCAATGGACGTTACATCCGAAGAGATAATCAGAACAGAGGAGATACCAAAGGCGCTCTCTCAGGCCTCGGCAACAAAAATGAAGCCGCATATGATGTGGCGACTCAGCTCAAGTCAATCCCTGCACAAATCTCAGTATGGGAGCTACTCTGCACATCTCGCATACACCGAGAAATGTTTACCAAAACCTTGAACGATGCTCATGTCTCCTCCGATACGGCACCAGAAATGATAGCTTTGATGATTGGACAACTCCTGGCTCCGCCCGCCATCACCTTCACAGATAATGAGTTGCCACCAGAGGGACGTGATCATGGGCGATCCCTCAACATAGCCTTACGATACAAAGACCTCTGTGTTCCGCTGGTCCTCATCGATAATGGCTCAAGCTTAAATGTCTGCCCACTCAAGACTGCAGAACGTCTGGGAATCAGTCCTTCTTCATTCCGACCCAGCACCATATGCGTCAGAGCATTCGACAACACCCGCCGATCAGTGGAAGGGGAGGTCGACATAGAGGTACAGATAGGTCCGGAAGTCTCCACCATCACATTCCAAGTCCTGGATATATCAGCCTCTTTCAACATGTTGCTCGGACGACCGTGGCTGCACAAGATTGGAGCTGTACCATCAACCTTACATCAACGGGTGAAGTACATCTGTGGAAATCAAGTGATCTCTATCCACGCAGAGAAGGAGCTCATCATTCCTTCTAATGCTGCTGCCACTGAACCAGATATCCCGGTCATCGATATCCAACACTCTGAAGAAGACATCCCATTTCACAGTTTCGAATTCGAGACTGTGAACTCTATCGCTAATCCAGAACCGATAAGGGTGGACCGTGTCTTTTCACCGGCAGAGCGTCTGAGCCTCAAATACCGAATGAAGAATCACTTCAAGTCCAGAAAGGTACCGCTGGTATATAACCAACGCAAATGGGGACTCAGATACAGGGCAACCTTCATGGACAAAAGGAGGAAGAAATTTCGGTGCTCACCCATCCAATTCGTCAAGCCAGGAGAACCTTGCAAAGATCCAGGAGGGAATCAACCGACTGCACTACACAAAGGCCTCCCGATGAGCATAGTTTGGGCCACGTGGCCCCCCATTCGATGGGATCAGATTCTCGAACCATCTAAGCCTCCAGAAGAAGAAAAAAAGGATGAAGACGAAGAAGGAAGTCAAATACAGCAGCTTCAGGACCAGGTTACTCTGACACCTGCTCCCAACCAGGGGCACAACTTGCCCACTTCTCTCAACCAGGGGCACAACCTGCCCACATCAATCAGCAAGGGGCACAACTTGCCCATCTCAGCACCAATTAGCAAGGGGCACGACTTGCCCATCTCTGCAAAGTCAACATCATCAATCATCAGCCAGGGGCATCTCTTGCCCATCTCAACATCAATCAGCAAGGGGCACAACTCGCCCATCTCCGCAAAGTCAACATCATCAATCATCAGCCAAGGGCAGAAGCAGCCCATCCATTGGACCAAGAAAGGGAAGTGGCCAGCCCTGGATTGGTCTGATGTTCAGGTTCCAAACTTGTGTCTCACTGTGGAACCAGACGAACTGCAATGCGAGGTAAGTGACCCGGAAGGGACTGAGTGCGACTCAGATCCCGAACCCGACCAGCGAGAAGTCATGGTCATTGGGCCAGACCATGATTCTTCGCCCAAAGCATCAACCCCCACCTCTCCAGGGGAGGAAGTGTGGGGTCCTGAATGGTCATCTGTTCCCCTAACTTTTGAATCAGCCAAAGAGCCATCTGAGGGCTCTGGCTTCCAAAAAAAAAAAACGCCTGTTTAAGCAGCGACCGGAACTTTGGAACAAGTTGGGATCAATCATGGTCTGCAATGCCCGCTTGTTCAAAGTCCCATGAATTTCGAAAATCCAAAAAAATAAAAAACTTTCAAAAGCCAAAAACATCTAGTATTTCCATTTCAGAAAAATCTCAAAAACCAAAAAACATTTCTTTCCCTGCATTCAATAGTGTGCCAAGTTCGTCTAAGGAGTCGCATGAGTTTGAAGTCGAATCATATGACTTTGACATCGAATTAGACTTCGAGCTCATGGGTCTGGACGAAGCTCGGGATGAGGAAGATGATGATCCTGCCCCCGAACTTGAGGATCTCCTCAAAAATTTCGAATCCAAAGCCAATGTTGTAGCCAATGATTTCGAGATAGTAAACTTGGGGACACCTGAGATCCCTAGGGAAGTACGCATTGGAAAATCGTTGCCACCTGAGTTGAAACAGAAAATGATAGAGTTCCTAGCTCCAAGATTGTCCAACTTTGCGTTCTCATATGAAGACATGCCGGGGCTCGATGAAGAGCTCGTTGTACACCATCTGCCAACCAAGGCAGATATGAAGCCAGTGAAGCAGAAACTTCGAAGAATGAAGCCAGAATGGGCTCTGAAAGTCCGAGATGAAGTCATCAAGCAGTACAACGCGGGATTCTTGGTAGTCTCCAACTACCCTGAATGGCTCACCAACATCGTGCCAGTACCAAAGAAGGACGGCAAGGTTCGAATGTGCATCGACTTCCGAGATCTCAACAAAGCCAGTCCAAAAGATGACTTCCCTTTGCCACATATCGACACTCTGGTCAACAACACTGCTGGATACAAGATCTTCTCATTCATGGACGGGTTCTCAGGTTACAATCAGATCAAAATGGCCGTCGAAGATCGCGAGAAGACATCGTTCATCACTCCCTGGGGAACCTTCTGTTACAGGGTAATGCCGTTCGGTCTGAAGAACGCAGGAGCAACATATCAGCGAGCAATGACAGCATTATTCCACGACATGATAAACAAGGAGCTCGAAGTATATGTGGACGACATGATCGTCAAATCTCGCACAATTGAAGGACACTTTGAAGATCTGAAGAAGTTATTCAACAGATTAGAAAAGTACAAGCTCCGCCTCAACCCTCAGAAATGTGTCTTCGGTGCAATGGGAGGTAAGCTCCTCGGCTTTATGGTGAGCAAGGACGGCATCAGGGTCGACGAGACCAAAACCAGAGTAATCATCGAGATGCCCCCTCCTAGAACAGAGAAAGAAATTCGTGGCTTCCTCTTCAGAATTCAATACATCAGTCGCTTCATCGCACAGCTCACACCTATCTGTGAGCCAATATTCAAGCTCCTTCGGAAGAACGTCCCAAAAGAATGGAATGATGATTGCCAAGTCGCCTTCGATCACATCAAGAGATATCTCATGAATCCTCCAGTCCTAGTGCCACCCGCTCCCGGACGACCACTATTGTTATACATCTCGGTAGCAGCAGAAGCCATCGGTTGTGTCCTCGGCCAACACGACGAGACCAAGAAGAAGGAACAAGCAATATACTATTTGAGCCGGAAGTTCACCGACTACGAGACCAGGTATTCTCCGATCGAGAAGACTTGCCTCGCCCTAGTCTGGGCAACTCAGCGACTCCGTCAATACATGATTGCATTCCCTATTCTCCTTCTCTCTCACATGGATCCGCTCAAGTACCTGTTCGAGAAACCGGCACTCACTGGAAGGATAGCTAAATGGCAGCTACTCCTGTCTGAGTTCGACATCACCTATGTCACTCAAAAGGCAATCAAGGGACAGGCCCTCGCCGATCATCTTGCGGCTCACTCTCTCCTGGACTATCAGCCGCTCAAGACGTTCTTTCCTGATGAAGATCTCTTGCTCATTGAAGAGGAAGCAAAGAAGAAAAAAGATGAATGGACGTTATTCTTCGACGGCGCAGCAAATTCTAAAGGGAATGGTATTGGAGCAATCCTCTACTCTCCAGATGATGTCCCTATTCCTATCTCGAGGCGCATCGCATTCGAGTGCACCAACAACATGGCAGAGTACAAAGCATGCATCGCTGGCTTAAGGGAAGCCATAACCTTGGGCGTCAAGAAGCTACAAGTGTTTGGAGACTCACAGCTTATCATTAATCAGACCAATGGCGAATGGAAGACCAAGGATGAGAAGTTGATACCATATCATGTGTATCTGGACAACCTGATCGAAGAATTCAAAGAAATCACCTTCTCATACATGCCCAGAGCCAAGAACCAGTTTGCAGATGCTCTCGCCACACTCGCATCAATGCTCGAGATCCCAAAAGGAGCTTCAGAATGGGAACTCACGGTCGAAATTCAAGAAGAGCCTGCTTTTTTCCTACAAATAGAAGAAGCCGAAGCCGTCCTTGACAAACCATGGTATGCCGACATCAAGCAATACCTCGAAACCCAGGAGTATCCAGAGTCAGCAACAGCAACAGATCGCCGAACCATCCAGCGTTTGGCTGGTCAGTTCACCATCAGTGGCGAAGTTCTTTACAAGCAATCCTATAATCATATCCTCCTTCGATGCGTCGATGAAACAGAAGCTGCAAAGATCATGAAAGAAATACACGAAGGAATCTGTGGCCCTCACATGAATGGGCACATGATGGCAAAGAAGATTCTACGACTCGGCTACTATTGGCTCACCATGGAGACAGACTGTTGCCAGCACGTTAAAAAATGCTTCAAGTGTCAGGAGCATGCAAATCAAATCCATGCCCCATCATCAGAGTTATACAACCTAACCACCCCCTGGCCCTTCTCCATGTGGGGACTCGACATCATCGGCAAGATCAGTCCCAAAGCATCAAATGGTCACGAGTACATACTTGTGGCAGTCGACTACTTCACCAAGTGGGTAGAGGCAGCCTCCTACACCACGATTGCAGCATCTCAAGTGATCAAATTCATGAAGAACAACATCATATGCCGGTACGGAATCCCCAATGTTATCATCACAGATAATGGAACCCCGTTCGTCAACAAGAAGATGGATGACTTACTCAGCAAGTTCAAGATCCAACGTCATCGATCAAGCCCCTACCGTCCGCAGATGAACGGTGGGGTAGAAGCCGCAAACAAGACAATCGTCAGGATACTTGAGAAGATGGTCGTGACCTATCGAGATTGGTCAGATATGCTCCCATATGCACTTTGGGCCTACCGAACGTCTGTACGGTCTGCTACGGGCGTTACTCCTTTCGAGCTTACCTATGGAATGGAGGCAGTTCTACCAGTCGAAGTGGAAATACCATCACTACGGGTGTTATTAGAAAGCGGAATTGAAGAAGGAGAATGGCAATGGGCCAAATTCGATCAGTTGCAGCTAGCAGATGAAAAGCGCATGCGTGCACTAAGTCATTCACAGTGTTATCAGAAAAGGATCGCTCGGGCTTACAACAAGAGAGTCCGAAAAAGAAGTTTCAAGGTAGGCGACATGGTTATGAAGAAGATTCTACCGTCGCACCTTTCGGACCCCAGAGGAAAGTTCAAACCCTCGTGGGACGGGCCACTGATCGTCAGAGAAGTACTTTCCGGAGGCGCCCTTCGACTCACCAGCATGAGAGGGGTGGATCTTCCTGAGCCAACCAACGCCGACAACGTGAAGATCTTTCACGGGTAAGCCATTCTGACCTTATCAAAAGTTACTTTAATAAAGCTGAAGTCAAGAGGTTGAAGCTAAGACCTCTGAGAAATCATTTCCGTCCACCAACAAGTGTTTCAAATAAGGAGATTCCAAAAGAGAAAAATACAAAAAAAAGGGGGATGCAAAAGGAAAAAAAAAAAGAGAGAAAAAGAATACAAAAAAAAGAAGAAAAGAAAAAAGGGAAGCCAAAGCAAGGCACTCAAGAAAAAAATCAATTCAAGAAACACAGTCATCCATCCATTCATCTCAGAGGGGTCTTTAGCAAAGACCGACAGCTCTATTATCGTAACTCAGGATAAGGGCTGAAAGACTGCCATCGGCCGGCAACGACGGATTCCCGACCTCTAGCCGCCGCAGTTATCCAGAGATCCAGAAAGAAAAGAAAAGAAAAAGAAAAAATTTGTGCCTAAACAAAGAGGGCGGAGTGAAAACCCGAAAGGGCGCTCCGAGTAAAAACAGTGGGCATACAGCGGACTTGGTGAAAACCTGAAAGGGCGCCAAGGGTAAAAATAGCATAGCTGCCAAGGGGCAGGCAAGATCAAACACCCGGGACGTGGTGAAAACCCGAAAGGGCGCCACGGGCAAAAATGACGGGAAAAAGCCGGCTGTGGTGAAAACTCGAAAGAGCACTGCAGGCAAAAATGGCTCAAATAAAAAAAAAGAAAAAAAGAAAAAATAAAA
This sequence comes from Liriodendron chinense, assembly GCA_003013855.2. Taxonomy (NCBI): domain Eukaryota; kingdom Viridiplantae; phylum Streptophyta; class Magnoliopsida; order Magnoliales; family Magnoliaceae; genus Liriodendron; species Liriodendron chinense. Next base: position 129,523 of record PVNU02002280.1, read on the forward strand.
GTGCAGGTACTAAGAAGTCAGACGGTCCAGATCGGTTCAAGCAGTCACAGTTCAAGAACAAGAAGAAGTGCAGTCAGGAACGAAGAGCTCTACAAGTTCTGACAATCTCAGGAGGCAACAGTTTCCGTTGCCTACATCTCTAGGGAACCAAAGGAACACACAAGTCAAATCTCGAGACATCGGTCAAATCATTGACCGAGCCCCAGTTCTGATTCCTATATCCCGACACAAAGTCCAGAAACACTCACAAGACAACTAATGGCACAATAGATTTTCAAACAGTTTTCTCTTTTCAATTAAATGCATTATATTTCTCTTACACATATCATCTTTTTCAAAAAATACAAAAAATGCATCATCATCAATCATATATGCAAAAAAGAATGTGCAGGTGGCCAACACAATCAATCTCTACCCTCCTCCTCGGCCACATCAGGTGAGTCCTCTCACTCATAAAAAGATAGTCTCGCTCTCAACCTGCTCACCTCCATACGCAGGTAATGCACCTCATCGCGTTCAAGGGTACGAATCACTATCTCCTCATCAGACAACCTCCGATCGGCAGCCAATCTCCTCGACATCATCTCACAATGATATCGAAGTGCGGAGATCTCAGACAGCAAATGACCATGAGTGGCCAAAAGGAAGCCAGGATCGATAAACGGGAGCTCCTCAAAAGGTTCATATGAACCAGATGAAGAGCCAGCATCTCCAAGAATATCCTGCTCATCCTCATCAGCAGTCTGGTGCCAACAAGGGATACGTCGATACAAAGACTGCTCAGCAACCCAGTACTGATATGGGGCGGTCGCCATCGGAAAAGTCCGCAGCTCAAATCCCAACAAATCAGCTGTCAAATAACTCGCCCAGGAACAATCAATCCGGGTCCTGAAGTCAGAAGATCTAGAGGGGAGTACTCGACGCCCGATACCCGTGAAAGCGAAATGAGGAACATCCTGCTCATACCCAAACTGCCGCAGGAACCGGATGGGGATGATAAGAAAGTAGGATCGAAAGCCTACCAACATCAGAGGATGGCGGTGTGCATCGCAAAGCACTGGAGGAAGTGAAAGCCAAGATGACTCCCAACGAACGTTCCAGTCACGAAGTTCAGCGAACATCCTGCGATACAAGGGCTCGCTCATCCTGGCTGTATGAGGAAGGAACTCCATGATATAACGCATGATGTCAGAGCTAGGAATGCCAGGAAGAGGTACAGGAACGGTCAGAGAAAGACGCTCCCATAGCCAGACCTAATCACAAAAAGCAAAAGAAGTTCAGCTAGAGCAAAACAATTCCTAGCAAAGCAAGAAGAAAAAAGGTGCAGAAAAGATACCTGAAGGAAAGCACAACAGCCGCGAAGGACACGAGTGCGGCCCAGGGCACAGTCGGTCAGCCCATCAAATAGCTCGGCCAAGATGAGAGAAATGATCCCCTGCCGACGGACAGCTCGGCTCATCACCTCAAAAGCAAAGGAGTCTGGGACCTACGCCATCCCGAGAACAGCACCTCAGCAATCAAACAGAACATCAGTGCATTCCGAGCAAAGGTAGAACCGGCCGTACTCTGAGGACCCGAAAAAAGATCATACAGCAGGTCCAAAGAGAACACTACAGCATCCTGGCCACTAGCTGCAGGCCGAACAAGATAAGGGATCCCAAACCAGTTCTGCGGTGTAGCAGTCTTCGGCGATGTCTTCGGCGAGAAGTACTGAGTATAATCCAAGGGTAAGCCTGTCAAGCGTGCAAGCTCCTCCAAAGAAGGCCCCATCTCCATATCGTTGAACGCAAACAAGTTCAACGAAGGGACCCAGTCAATCAAGGCAGCTCCGAGCATCCTCCAGTCAATGTCAACTCTAGCCATATGAATCAGACTGCCAAAGCCATAGGACTCCAAATCTCGAATCTCATAAACTGACAAGCTGTCAAGCCAAGCAAGCAGTCGTGGCGAGCAAGAAGAACGAGGAAGCAGCTGACAAGTCCTCACCGGTATCCCCTCCAGCACAAAAGGCCCAGAAATCGAGGACAACTCATCAAGGATCGGAAGGTCAACGGGCGAAGGAGAAGGAAAAGCTGGAACCTCTGCAGACTCGACAGCCCCTGACCTGCCCTCAGTAACAGCTATGTCTGATATAGCCGCATCGCTGTCTGAAACTGTCATAATCTCAGCCGCATGAGAAGACTCGCCCACCTCATGAACAGAGTGCGCAAAGGGCCGATGACCAAAAGAAGGACAATGCTCCCAACCAAAAGAGCCATCAGTGAAGATCACACCGCACATCGTGGCATCCTGACCAATCTGACCGTCAAAGAAAACATCTGAACCATCCAAAGGGGTCCCGGCAACCCCGATCAAAGAATCAACGGTCAGATCTGGACCTGCGGTCCCCTCCAACAGAAAATCATGAATCCAGTCATCATCCTGGCCGATCAAAGGGATCATCGAGGCATCCACACCATCCATCATCAAGGGGACATCATCAATGATCACATCAAGACCACCCAAACAAGTGTGCCGCACATCTCGGCCCTCATCCAGAGCATCCAAACCGTCAAAGGTACCATCTGAGCCATCCATACCATCCAGACATGAGATCAGCCCATCTATGTCCCTCATAGTCCCATCATCACCGTCCATCACGTCATCCATGGGACCCACACTCAAGGGATGCATAGCCTCACCTATGTCCCATCCCATCATCCCATCTATACCATCCATTCCTCCCATAATGAAGGTCCCATTCAAATCTGAAAATCCAGCCATCCCACCATTAATGGACCCATTCAAAGCTCCACCAACCACCAAGCTTAAGTCTTCATCAATGCCCCCTCTTAATGCCCCATCTACCCCATCCATTAAAAAGCATCTCCCTATTATCAAAGCTCAGTTGAAGATCTGAAGTGTGGGACCCACCTTGGACAGCCCCCACAGCCCAGAAATCCCCACCATCCATGGCCCAAGAAAGCACAAGGCAAGATGAGGACAAGATGATGATGAAAGAGGAGACAAAGAGAAGATTCATTGTTGGAATCGAACCTGAACGTACACAGCAGGTGGGGACAGCAGCAACAGGGACCAGAGAATGTCCGAGCACGAGCCAGCCCAGGTCGCTCAAGAGACGAGCTCTGGGTGGCCTGCCCTGGGCCGCCCGTACGGACACAGATTCCCTCTCTCCGCGGGATTGGCTCCAGGGTTCTTGGTAGGTGAGTCTGACAGTCCACGTCAGCAGATGGCGCTCCGTAGGCCGCCCAAGGCTCCGGTCCACTCCAAATTTCAACTGAAGTTGATCAAGATCATACAAAAGGTGCCCCACCGGTCCAATCATGAAGCAATGCGGCCAGAATAGGGCTGATCAAGCCAAAGAGAAGGAAAGGTGATCAAGTGGGGGCCACAAGCAATCCAAGCCATTCAAAGACTAGATCATCATGATCTAAACCATTGAAGAACCTACATGAGCCGTCAAACAACAAGATCAAAGGTTTGATCATCACAAGAAGGGCCAGAATCCAAGATCTAATCATCAAGTGGGCCCACAAAGCCAAATCAAGCGATCTGAGACATTCAAGCCATCATCCACACCATGAGAAGCCTTCTTAGCCTCACAAATCATCAAAAGAGGTGCCCCAAAGTAAAGCCAAGATCGCAAGTGGGCCCACAGGGCCGAATCTATCAATCTGAACCATTCAAGGGCTAAATCATCAGGATCCAAACCATTGGAAGGCTTACATAAGTCAGAAAGCAGCAGGATCAAAGGCATGATCATCAAGAGAGAAGGCCGGAATCCAAGATCCGATCATCAAATGGCCCGCAGGGCCAAATCAAGCAATTCGGACCACTCAAATCACAGTCAGCCCCGTCAGAAGCCAAAAAAAGCAAGGTAAGTATGCCCAACCCCAAAAACGGGTCCGAAGACCTTAAACTACGTCGGGATCGACATCCCGAGAGATTTTCAATAAAAGCCGGTATCGGTCTTGATCGCTTGAATCAAGATCCTACGATACCGAGTACTTTAAAAAAAAATAAAAAAAAAAAAAAATGTTTGCCCCTTTTGTACAGTTTCAGGGTCCGAAGACCTTAAACTACGTCGGGATTCACATCCCGAGAGATTTTCAATAAAAACCAGCATCGATCCCAGCCTTTCAGGCCAAAATCTGATGATCTGGATCATTTCGAAAAACAAAAAAATGTGTTTGCCCCCTCTTGTACATGTTTTGGGTCCGAAGACCTTAAACTACGTCGGGATCAATGTCCCGAGAGATTTTTAATAAAAACCAACATCAATCCCAGCCTTTCAGGCCAAGATCTGATGATCTGGATCATTTCGAAAAAACAAAAAAATGTGTTTGCCCCCCTTTTTACGAAGTCTGGGTCCGAAGACCTTAAACTACGTCGGGATCGACATCCCGAGAGATTTTCAATAAAAACCGGCATCAGTCTGGATTGTCCATCCGCTGACACCGGACATTTTTCCAAAAATAAAAAAAATAATGTTTGCCCCTCTTTTGTACAGTTTCATGGTCCGAAGACCTTAAACTACACTGGGATTAATTTCTCGGGGGACCTTTCTCGCTTTCAACCAAAAACCGGCATCGGCCTCGACCGTTGGGATCATGGTTCGATAACCCGGATCATTTCAAAAATACTAAAATATTTTAAAGCTTTCCATAAAAACCAGTGTCAATCTCGATTACTCGAGTTGAAGTCTGGAACCTTTTTCAAAACAAAAAAAATAGTATACAATATAAAACAAAAAAGTTTTCACCACCAGTTTCAACCGACCAATTTATCCCCAGCGGTCCGAAGACCTTAAACTACACTGGGATTAACTTCTCGGGGGCTTTCTTTCCTAACCTGTCCTGGACATGGCTGACACTTGATCGTACGGGTGTCCGGAATCTTTTAGACAGGTAAGGGCTGAGGCGGGCAAAATTCCGCAATCCTGTTCGTGTTGAACGCATCGTGATAGACAACCTTGATTTGGAAGTCGCTGTTGAAGCTGACGGATGTTCCCTGTTCCTAGAACTCATGAAGGGGATTAAGGCTGTTGGGAGGTGGAGCTCACCCTCACGGAATTGTGAGCAACGTAAGACCCCAAACTGGATTGACTAAGGGAAATGTGAGGACGTGGCTCATTTTGTGGCCGAAGGAGTCCGTCGACGATACGTGATCTATGTGCATTGCACATGAGGAACAGGCAACTTTGTGGGTTGTGTTGACTGAAAACCCTCAAAATCTCCTCATCCGAAGATGTAAAACTACGGCACTTAACTGTGTGAGACTCGTCTTGCTCGCTGACGTAAAATGGATCGGGTACCTTACCAGCAGTAGAAGCTGGAAGTGGATGAAAATTCCATACTTTTCCCTGCATCTTATAAAAATCACAAAATACAAAAACATTGCAAAATCACCTCTTCAAAAATCACAAAAATATTTCCCTTGCTTTCAATCAGAATATTGTCAAAAATCACAAAAAATATTTCCATCGCTTTCAAATCAAATATCTGCAAAAAATCACCAAAAATATTTCCCTTGCTTTCAATCAGAATATCTGCAAAAATCACAAAAATATTTCCATCGCTTTCAAATCAAAAATTTTCAAAAAAAAATCACAAAAAATATTTCCTGTGTTTTCAATAAACCGATCTCTATCCTTACCACTCAGTTAAAGATTCGGACCACATATTTACAAAAAATCACAAAAATTAGCATCCCCAGCACTACAATTCAGGAGTCTTGAACTCCGCTCACTTCACAGTATGGGATGACGGATCCAATCGCCCGCAAATTGGAATCTTGACCAAAACGGGCAACCAAACACCATCTCAATCACATGTATGCCCAGAAGAACATCTTGAAGTCGAATGATATCCTCGTACATTCTCATTAGCAAAGAAACAGCATCTTGGGACGATGGACCTGATCGACCACGGGTCGGGATCTTGACCAACCCGCTGTCCAAACCTCCGTATCAAAAAGAAAATCCCCAAGGGAGTACAACCCTGCAAGCAATAAGCTCAAAATTCTCTGCATCTCCAGCAAAAGCAAAATCATCAAACTGAAAGAGAATGAGCCAAGCCATGCATTCATCATGCATCTCCATGCATCAGCATCCATCGCATCAATCATCATGTTTAACTGCTTTCAAAATAAAAGTCGGTTAGCCAAAAGCCCCACAGGCATCCCTAGTGGAGGCACGTGCAAACCAGATTTCCATTTCAAAAAAAAAAAATATTCCTATTTGTAAATAAAAACCCCACGGAGTATCACTCCCCAGAGTGGGTACCTTTTCAAAAATCCAAAAATATTTTCTCAGTAGAGCGTTCTGCCTCCAACACACCAGGAGATCTTCCATATCTCTGGGTAGGAGCCGACGCAAAAATCAAATAAGATCTGATGTCTCGCGGTTTCCCCGGAGGTCATCGGATCCAATGCACTCAAAGTACGGTCGAACTGAACTCCAGTGTCAGTGCGGTCATACCCCATGCCAAGATACAAAAGATGAAAGCCAAAAGGCTCGGTCACAGAAACCATTTGAACAGGTGGAAACGATGAATTGTAACCCAAGTATCAAAATTAGCAGATTGGGTGGAAAGAGTTCACCCACACATACCTAGGCGTGGATGCCTGAAGTACCTTGACTGAGTCCAAGTCGGCGTAGTAGAATCCCGTAAGACTATCTGACGCAGGGCGTCTAACCACTTTGACAGTCAAGCGAAACAAGTACTCCTGGAGTGATCTGGGAAAACATCAAACATCACACAATCAGTCTCAGGGTCAGCATCCTCGTAAGACTAACGGACGCAGAGGCTCTGCTGTACCTTTCCGATGTTAGTACCGATCGGGAATGGAAGGGTTGCGATTGGGTACCCAGGTTGCAGCAAACTGCAGGGACAATCGCAACGTTTTCTCCAAACTCCCGCGGTATGTGTGAGTTATCAATTTCCAGACAATCAACTGACTCAGATACAAAGGATAACAAAGATTCCAGACCACAATCAAGGAAAGAATGAATTGCAAACCAAGCATCAAAACCAGCAGATCGGGTGGAAAAGCCCACCCGCACATACCTAGGCGTGGATGCCTGAAGTACCTTGACTGAGTCCAAGTCGGCGTAGTAGAATCCCGTAAGACTATCTGACGCAGGGCGTCTAACCACTTTGACAGTCAAGCGAAACAAGTACTCCTGGAGTGATCTGGGAAAACATAAAAAATACAATCAATCACAGGGTCAGTGACCTCGTAAGACTGTCGACGCAGAGGCTCTGCTGTACCTTTCCGATGTTAGTACCGATCGGGAATGGAAGGGTTGCGATTGGGTACCCAGGTTGCAGCAAACTGCAGGGACAATCGCAACGTTTTCTCCAAACTCTCGCGGTATGTGCAAGTGAGCGATCTCCAAACGATCAACTGGCACAGATGCAAAAGCAAGCAAAGATTTCAGACCATGATCTATGAATGACCGGGTCAGAAGTGGGGTGTCCACTCGCTTTGGCATTCGGTTGCATGCAACCTCTGCCAAAGAGGGGCATCTGTAGGCACCCCACCTTCGGCTACACTGTTGGTAGAGATAGCTGGTTGAACGGAGGACCATACCCCCAAATCCCAAGTCCAAACTCAGCCAAACTCACCCTTGTAAGCCCCATTCCATAGCCCAGTTCAAGCCTGAACCCAGTCAACTCAGTCCTAAACACCACCCTGAAAAACCCCCCATAAAAAAGGCCAGTCAAAAAATCCCAAAAAAGTCAAACTCACTGAGTCAACTCGCTGAGTTAACCCGCTGAGTCAACCCGTCGAGTCAACCCGTCGAGTCAAACCACCGAGTCGACCCGCTGAGTCAACTCACTGAGTCGACCAGCGAGTCCAACAGCAGCCCCGAGGGAACGACCGTACTCGCTGGAAACCGAGGAGCGGCCGTACGGGCGGCCCATGACAGGCCGCCCGGACAAAATTACGAGAGCTGCCACTCTCTGCTGCTATAAATACCCCCCTCCCCTTCTCATTTCAACAATCCATTCGAAGCCCTTCGAGTCCAGAGAGAGTCCATCCTTTCGAGTGCCCTTAGCCCATTTTCCCACCAAGGAGAGCCCGAGTGAGGAGAGCCTAGCCCTGGTCCAGCCCAGCCTGACCACTGGTCCAAGCCTCTCAAGTCACCCAAGTCTTAATCCAGCTACTCGAAGCTAACCCTTGCGACACCTCCGTCCACCCAGCTACTCATTTTCCAGCATCATCTCATTTGCATCTAGCATAAGTGCAACATTTACTTTCATTCCAACCCATTGCTTCACTACAAGCACTTTGATTACTCAAGCACACATGCATATGTCTTTATATTAAGCACCTGTCAGTTCGAGCGTATGCTCTGGGCTTGCCCGTTGTTGGAACCTGCCCATCAGAAACTCTTACTGTTCAGACCTGCATTCATGCTTCACCATAAAACACCTTGATCATTCAAGCACACTGCATACGTCTTATATTAAGCACCTGTCAGTTCGAGCGTACGCTCTGGGCTTGCCCGTTGTTGGAACCTGCCCATCAGAAACTCTTACTGTTCAGACCCGCATTCATGCATCATGTCATCCATGAGAATATACGAGGATTAAACTAGACTTTCAAGTATTCGATCGATTCTGTGAAGTAGAGACCGTACTTCGGTACGGGCAGTGTGTGGGGTGCTTAACCTCTTCCCACCCTGTAACCGTGATCCCTTACCTTGAATCTCTGACTGCAGATCAACAGGAGTCATTTTGGAGGAAGGAATCTTCGGATTCCCTTCTCTAACGTTTCTACAGGGTCTAACTGACTGTAGATTCGAAGTAACTGGCTAGTGGCGACTCTGGTCTTATATAAACTCACTTAAACATATTCAGCTCAACACGACAACCAAACAAAGCCCTCGAGAACGAGGCAAGCCAGTGGCACAAATGGCGATTTCGCACTCACGCACCTCTTCTTCTTCTTCTTCCGAAAGGAAAGGGAGAACGACGTCGTGTGGGAGCGCGGAAAATCGGCGAGGGTCCACACAATCCCTTCAACAATTACTCCGTCCCTTACAAGTCGGTTATTATAATTCCGAGCCCAATGTGGCATGCAAAACCAAAAAGAATGAACAAAAAGGAAAAAGAATTCTTCCTTCCTTCCTTTACTCCTCTCTAGGACTTAAGCACAAGGTGTCTTGCAATGGCTAACCAGAAGCAAGGATAGAGACCGATTTCTCCTGGTCAATAGGGGTTCAAAGAACTCCCCACCCACTCTTTGAGTCTTTTGAGAAAAAGTACAGAAAAAGAAGAAAGAGGAATAGGTTGAGAAGAGAAATCTCTGAGCATAAGGTGATCTAAGACGGCAGAGCCGACCAATAGGAATCCAGGTGGCACAAAGCCTACCTTTCAGAGATCCAAAAGGAGTCTCCACCCACTCTACAAGAGATGAATAGGATAGGAATGAGTAGGAGAAGAAGAAGAGTAGGGTTAGAATAATAAAACCTGATTTGTGACTTAAGATGCCTTCTTCTTCTTCAACTTCCTAAAAATCCCTGGATTAAACCTATGTTAGAATCCTGCAAAAATCAGAATAAAGTAAGTTAGTATTTAGAAGAAAACCTATTAGAAAGCAAAACAAATCCTAAACCTATCTTAACACAATCTCAACTAAAAGTTAATTCAGAAAATTCTAAAAAATACCGCATAGAAATCCCCGGCAACGGCGCCAAAAACTTGTTCACTCCCCAAGTGTAGGGTTGGGAAGTAGTAATAATTCGAAAAGACCGAGTATCGTTCCCACAGAGATTTATGTCTGGGTATCCTCAGAATTTGTCTAAAATAACTAGTAATTAAGATCCTATTAAGAACTAAAACTGGAAAATAGCGATTTGGGTTTAAACAGTGAATGGTTAAGGTAATTTCAATCTAAAAAGGTACTAGAGCACCAAGGATCCACTTTTGATAAGTTTCAATGCATCAACACAACTAGGTCTCTCACAACTCAATCGGAATCGAATTCATATCTCTATCCGATCTGAATATAGAGCGGTTCAATCAACAATCATCCAAACAAGTGCTTATTCATTGATTTGATTCCCACAACCATGCTCAGGCCTTGGGCACACTCAATTGTATAGGCCAAGCCTCAACACAACTAGTTGAGATTCATAACCATAGCTTTCACCAAATCCTGTCACTAGACCTGATTACAACTCATGATTAGAACTCTAATTAAATCAAAATCAATCAATAAACAACTATTCCAGATTATACAACAAAAGATAAGAACTTTAGTTGAATGAGTTCCCACATGAAAATCAGGCCATTGCATACAAGACAATCAAAGCGTCTACCATGCTCGGAGTCGATGGTAGATCAATGAACTACACAAGCATAACTAATGCTCAAAAGCTAAGATACTAAGTTAGGATCACTAAGAATCACATGAGCCCGGAGGCATCAAGAGATCAAAGTAGAAACCAAAATAGTACTTGATTCAAACTCACATTAACTAAAATTCATCAATTAAATCATAAAAAGGAAACCTAGGTTGCATCAATCCATAAAAAACGAATCAAAAGCTTCACCTCTTAGCCCTAGCTAAGAGGTTTTAGTTCATCTCTAACATCCTTGAACTAGAAGCCTCTAAAAACATAAAAAATAACTAAAACAGGAAGAAAACTAAAAATTCGAAGTAGAATCTGTCTCCTAAGCAATCCCCACGTCCTAGCCTCCTCTGGTATGAAGGGAAGACGTCCTTTTATAGCTTGGAGGTGTCCTTTACGCAAGAAAGTTCCAAATTTCGCGTAAAGTTCGCACTTGCGCAGAAGAATCCGGAACCCAAAATAGAAAGATCCTGTTTTCGCATGGCCGACCGGTATGGACCGGTCGGACTGGGCTGGCCGACCGGTCTTGACCGGTCGGGCTCCATTCTGTGTTGGTCCAGCAGCTATAGCCGACCGGTCCAGACCGGTCGGACTCTGTTCTCTTGGTAGGTAGATGGTTGGCCGACCGGTCTTGACCGGTCTGGCTGCTTTTTCTTCTTTATTTCTTTCTTTCTTTCTTCTTTTCTCTTTCCTCCTTGCTTTGTCTTTCTTTGGTCCTTCTTCACCCTTCATCTAATGAACTTCAATGCTCGTAAAGAGCCTTTAATTTGCGAAATCTCCATCTTGTTCCTACAATCACAAATCACGCATTACAATAGTCCTTTAAACATGGAAACCGTGCATAATGAGTGGTGAATTAGGGTTAGAATATGCGCAATTAAGAGCTCAACAGTCGTCAGCGTAACAGATTGCACACAAAGCTTCGATTTTCTCTGCGCAATTGTGTAATTCCTTGCTAAATCTGGAATCTTCCGCGCCAATCTATAAAAGGGACTTCTCCTCTTCATACCAAGGCATGCTAGGACGTGGGGATTGCTTGGGAGACGGATTCTACTACAAGTTTTCTTAGTTTTCTTCCTGTTTTAGTAGTTTTTATATTTTTTAGGCTTCTATTTCAAGGATGTTAGAGATGAACTAAAACCTCTTAGCTAGGGCTAAGTGGTGAAGCTTTTGATTTGTTTTTTTATGGATTGATGCAACCTAGGTTTCCTTTTATGTTTTAATTGAAGAATTTTAGTTCAATATGAGTTTGAATCAAGTACTAGTTTGGTTTTACTTTGATCTCTTGATGACTCCGGGATCATGTGATTCTTAGTGATTGTAAGCTTGGTAGCTTACCTTCTGAGCATTGTTTATGCTTGTGTAGTTCATTGATCTATCATCGACTCCGGGCATGGTAGACCCTTTGATTGCCTTGTGTACAATGGCCCGATCTTCATATGGGAACTCATTCAACTAAAGTTCTTATCTTTTTATTATAATCTGAAATAGCTGTTTGCTGATTGATTTTGATTTAATTAGAGTTCTAATCATTAGTTGTAATCAAGTCTAGTGACAGGATTTGATGAAAGCTATGGTTGTGAATCTCAACTAGATTGGAAAGAGGCTTAGACTACACAATTGAGTGTGCCCAAGGCCTGAGTATTATTGTGGGAATCGAATCAATGAATGAGCAACTGTTTTAGATAATTGTTGATTGAACCGCTCTATATTCCGATCGGATAGAGATATGAATTCGATTCCGATTGAGTTATGTGAGATCTAGTTGTATTGATGCATTGAAACTTATCAAAAGTGGATCCTTGGCGCTCTAGTGCCTTTTTAGATTGATATTACCTTACACATTCACTGTTTAAACCCAAATCATTATTTTCCAGCTTTAGTTCTTAATAAAATCTTAATTATTAGTTGTTTTAGTTAAATTCTGAGAATACCCATTCATAAATCTTTGTGGGAACGATACTCGGTCTTTCTGAATTATTACTACTTCGCAACCCTACACTTGGGGAGTGAACAGGCAGCTACATGGGATGACTCCGATGATTCAGATTCAGATTTAGATGAATATCAAAGTGATGGGGGAAGAGGATCAGTTAAAATCTTGATGGCCTCTATCTCGGAGATTGTCCCAGAAATACAGAGCATAAGAGACAAGGATGATCATGAAGCGTTGGAAACCAATGTGACATCCTCCGATGATGACGATGATGAAGAGGAAGATAATGAGGAATTGCAAGTTGCCTATGACGAATTATTTCGTCAAAGCATACTTCTTACTAAGAAGTTGAGCCAAGCAAATATTGAAAACAACAAATTGGCTGATGAAATGCAAGAAGTAAAAGGAGAAAACAATAGATTTCACTTTCAGATTTGTGACTTAAACAGGAAAAACAAAGAAGCTCAAGACAAAATTAATACTTTAGAAGATGAGCTTAAGAAGGCAAACTCTACAAATCAATGTCTAACCATGCAGCTTAATTAAGAACGTCAACTTAATGAAAGATTTGCCCAAAGTATAGAAAAACTAGATGATATCATAAAATCAGGAAAGCCTTATAGGAATACAAGAGGGCTAGGCTATGGTGACCAAACTAAGGTTAGTAACCCAGAACCTGAAAAGAATAGGAATGCATCAAGAAGCAATAATAAGAATTCACCAATATGCCATGCATGTGGAGATGTTGGACATTTGAAATTTGAATGCTTGGCCTTTAAGAATCCTGTTCGGAACTTGAAAGGAAAATTTGTTCCTACCGGAAAGATGATAAATCACATGTGGAGTCCTCCAAAACAAGCACCATGGAAAAATGGGAACATGAGGAGAAATCATCCTACTCCACCTAAGAAAGACAAAAGAATGGAAGAACTCCTTGAAATGGTAAAACAGCTAAACAAAAGAACAATGGAGCTGGTTCAAGAGAAATCAAACAATAGAAAAAATTCAACACCTCATGCTGAAATGAGGACACCTATAGAATCACCTCAGAAGCATGTTTCTCCAAAAAGGGTAGTATCTAAGTGGGTAGTAAAGAACAAATGATTAGTCATCCATACAGCCCTTAGAGCCGGAAGAAATACTAGGTGGTATTTAGATAGTGGATGCTCCAGACACATGACAGGTGACAGAACTCAGTTTTGTGATTATGCTGATTTTGATGGTGGGTCTGTTACCTTTGGAGATGGGAGCGTGGCCAAAATTGTTGGAAAAGGAACCATTGTTGGGCTAGGATTGCCCAAAATTGAGGATGTGCTGTGTGTTGATGGATTAAAACATAATTTATTGAGCATTTATCAAATATGTGATGAACAACATTCTGTAAAATTCTCCAACGATTTGTGCGAAATTCTGGATCTAACTGGAAAATTAATTCTAAAAGCACTCTGCACTGGAGACAACTGTTATGTTATTGAAAACAAAAGTGATGATGGATCATCTGCCGTATGCCACATGTCAATTAATGATGAAACTGAGTTATGGAATCAATGGCTTGGCCATGTCCATTATAGGAACCTATTTAAGCTAAGTAGGAAGAGATTAGTTAGAGCGTTACCTAAAATAGGAAAGAAACTAAAAGAAGTATGTGCAGAGTGCTTGAAAGGTAAACGGATTAAAATTGCAAATAAGAAGACATCCACCATTGCTACATCAAAACCCTATGACCTACTCCACATGGATCTTGTAGGTCCCACCAGAGTGTTGAGTCAAGGTGGTAAAAGATATTTCTTTGTTATAGTTGATGATTACTCCCGCTACACTTGGGTCGTATTTTTTAGAGAAAACTCTGACACATTTGATGAATTTGAAAAACTCATAAAATGACTTCACAATGAAAAGGAATGTACCGTGAAAAGAATTAGGAGTGATCATGGTGGAGAATTTGAGGATGGCCGATTTGAACAATTCTATGAAAATTTAGGCATCAAGCATGAGTTCTCAACCCCAAAATCTCCTCAATAGAATAGAGTAGCAGAAATAAAAAATAGAGTCCTACTCGATATGGCCATAGTTATGATGAACAGCAAAAATCTTACAAAAAATCTGTGGGCCAAAGCAGTAAATACATTATGTCACATAATTAATCGAGTATATTTGAGAGCTGGCCTAGATAAAACACCATATGAGCTATGGAATAGAAAAATCCCGAATATCAAGTATTTTAGAGTCTTTGGTAGCAAATGCGACATCCTTCGAGAGAGAAAATCTAGGAAAATTTGATTCAAAAAGCGATGAGGGAATATTCCTAGGATACGCTTCAAATAGTCTTGCCTATAGAGTTTATAATTTAAGGACTAATGCAACTCAGGAATCCATAAATGTTGTCATTGATGACCAATCTAAAGAAGTCATGAGACTTGATGATGATGAGGAGGGAGAACCATGACAAATAGGTAAACTTATTGAAAAATCTCCCTCTCCCAATGCCTCAACAACTCTTGAAAATGTGCCATTTGTCAAGCATCATGCCCTCAATCAAATCATTGGAGATCCTGATACTGGGGTCAAGACTAAGAGACAGCTTAAGGCCATCAATAGTCATGTGTGCTTCACCTAAAAAATTGAACAAAAAAATATAGATGAGGCTCTCAATGATGAATTTTGGATACTTGATATGCAAGAAGAACTTCAACAGTTCACCAGAAATGATGTTTGGTTTCTGGTAGAAAGACTGTATAAGAAAAATGTCATTGGAACTAAATGGATTTTCAAAAACAAAACAGATGAATCTGGCAATGTGATTCGAAACAAAGCCCGTCTAGTTGGTCAGGGGTACTCTCAAATTGAGGGAATTGATTTTGATGAAACTTTTGCCCCGGTTGCTAGATTAGAATCCATTCGAATTCTCATGTCCATAGCATGCGCGCTCAAGTTTAAATTATTTCAAATAAACATGCAAAGTGCCTTTCTGAATGGTATTCTCGATGAAGAAGTTTATGTTGAACAACCTAAAGGGTTTGTGGACCCTACATATCCTCAAAGAGTTTATTGATTGAAAAAGGCTCTCTATGGATTGAAATAAGCCCCCCGAGCATGGTATGAACGGCTAACTCCATTCCTAATCGATCACGAATTCGTTAGGGGGAGTGTTGACAAAACCCTCTTTGTTAGAAGGACGAATTATTCAATTCTCATTGCTCAGATTTATGTTGATGACATTGTATTTAGTTCCACATGTGAAGAATTTTTAGGTTTATTTGCTGAATTAATGAAATCTGAATTTGAAATGAGTTTGGTAGGCGAACTGAATTTTTTCCTATGATTGCAAGTTAAACAATTGAAAAATGGAATTTTCATCAACCAAACTAAATATGCAATAGATCTAGTCAAAAGGTTTGGGCTAGACTCGGGTCGATCACACACTACACCAATAGCCACAACCATTAAACTCTTCAAAGATTTGTCAAGCAAAAGTGTCGATCAACATTTAAAGAGAAGTATGATTGGGCGTCTCCTTTACCTTACAACGAGTAGACCAGATATTGCATTTAACGTAGGTGCATGCGCTAGATTTCAAGCTGATCCTAAGGAATCGCATCTAACTACTGTCAAAAGAGTCATAAGATATGTGTCCTGTACAACTGAGTTTGGCTTGTGGTACCCCTTTGACACATCATCCATAATTGCGGGGTACTCCGACGCCTATTGGGCTGGAAATATGGATGATCGAAAATCCACTAGTGGTGGCTACTTTTACATTGGAAACTGCTTAGTTGCTTGGCATAGAAAAAAGCAAAATTCCATCTCATTATCCATCGCTGAGGCAGAATACATTGCTGCCAGTAGTTGCTGTGCTCAGCTACTTTGGATGAAACAAATGTTGAAGGATTATGGTATCAATGAAGAAGAAATGACACTCTTTTGTTACAACACAAGCGCCATTAATATTTCAAAAAATCCCGTTCAACATTCTCGAACCAAGCATATCGACATCCGACACCATTTTATAAGAGAACTTGTTAAAGAAAAAGTGGTCACACTTGAATACGCCCGCCTAAGCGCGGCCGACTGTTTATAAGGGCCACTCCAAACAGATTCGGGCACCCCTCTACACTCTATTTCGGAAAATGTCTCCTCTCTTGTGTGCCCTAGGTTGTCCTCCTGCCCTCCAAGGTGACCTTTCCTTCCAAAATCCTCACATTTCAGCCCTAGGAAGCTTTTTCTTGGTGTCATCTTCTGCCTTCCTTCTGGTCTTCCCTTCAGATTTGGGATTTAGGTGAGTTCTTCTTTCATCTTCTTCATTTGGGGCTTGAATCTTACTCATGGCTGGGGATAAGAAGCAATAACGTCCAGCCACTGAAGGTTCCTCGAAGGGCTCATGGAGCAAGCAACTTGCTCCCAAGCGGGCGTCCAAAACGCACCGTGCATCTACCCACACTCGTGAGCCCTTCCCCTTCTTCTGAGCCAGGAAGTCCATCTCAGGCTGAGGGTACTCTAATCCCTCTCCGCTCTTTGTCTTATCTGTCCCATCGCCCTATTGTTGGGGAACGGCATGTTGAGCTGGACTGCCTAGTTGGATACTTTGTTTATGAGCGGTTGACCACCATCAAGTGGCATGGATTACTAGATTTCGGTGGGCTAGTCTATCCCAATGCAGTGTATCATTTTCTTTCCCGTGTGATCTAAGTCACAGATGACCCACCCTCTCTCACCGTCGATCGAGATGGACAGCTCTTAGTCATCAATGCTGACACCATTGCAAGGGTGCTCAACATTCCCCTATCCTACGAAAGAATTCCCCCATCTGGCCCTGATGAAATCACGAAAGAAGTCACATGGACAAAGGCCTTATGTGGTGGTAGAAATGTCATGTGGGGAGGTAAAGGTGGGAATGTTCTCACAACCCGGGAAATGACTGATGATTTCCGTCTCCTACACCTCATTTTCTCCTATAATGTCTATCCGAGGAGAGGAAATCGATCCGACCTTACAACCTCTATGGCTGAACTCATTTACCGAGTCAGACAAGGTCATCAGATGTGTCTACCCTCTCAGATCATAAGTCACATAGTTTGCATCTTTACTGTTGGTGGAAAAACTGTCGGTATCCCTTTTGGGCATTTGCTATCACTCTTATCTTATGACTGCGGCTTTCCACCTACTGCGGAGAATCTGATCTATGTCACCAATGTCAACAGCCGCACCATCACCTACATGTGCTTGAACACTCCTGAAGAGGATGTTGGTTGGCCTGATATCTACACGGAGACTCCTACTGAAGAGGAGATTGCAGCACACACCACTCATCAGGCTGATCAAGAAGGAACAGAATAGGGTGGTCCATCTCGTCCCAGCTCCTCTCAACGCTCCAAAGTGTCCAAAGCTAAACGTCAGGAGACAAATGCGCGGCTTAGTCGTTTCGAGAAAATGCTGAAGTCTCTTCAAGACATAACCAACATGATTCTCACCATGATCACCTGCCGCAACAATGACGCTCCTCCTCCTGCTCCCCGTGTTGAGCTCCTAATTGTGTATATTCTAACCCCAATTCATCACTCATTGTGCATGGTTTGCATGGTTTATAGGCTAATATAATGCATGTTTTGTGACTACAGGATTGAGAGTGAACTCCACTCATTTGAAGTTGAAAAGAGCATGTTTAGGACCTTGGATGAAGACCCAAAGGAGGGCCGAAGCATAGAAGGAAGTAAAGAAGAAAGAAAGCAGATGAAAGAAAGGAAGAAAACAAGAAGGAAATGAAGCTGACAGGTCGTGACCGGTCGGCCAAGGAAGCCTGACCGGTCAAGACCGGTCAGCCATACACATGAAAGCTCTAATGAATAGGCCCGACCGGTCTTGACCGGTCGGCCACAGCTGCTGAAGGAAAGGTGGAAACGTCCGACCGGTCATGACCGGTTGGACATCATTGTTGGACTGAAGATAGACAGGCCCGACCGGTCTTGACCGGTCGGGCATACTTGCTGGAGTGGTCAATTATTGAGGCCGACCGGTCGTGACCGGTCGGCTGTGCGCGAAGACTTAGAAAGTTCTAATTGCATCCCGATTTTCTCTGCGCTGCGAAAGTGTTACGCACTTTCTCGATTCTTCCGAAGTTGTGAAACTTCCAGACTATAAAAGGACACCTAGGGATCGTTTCTAGGGTATCCTAGAAGGGTTCAAGTGAGGTTGGAGGCTGTGGAAGTGGAGATTGGAGTTTCACAACTCCTTTTGGTTTGCTTTGCTGTTTTCATGCTTTTTGTAGTTGTTTCATGTTTCCTTGGATCATGAGTAGCTAAACCTCTTAGCTAGGGCTAAGAGGTGAAGCTCGTAGTGAATCCAAGATGTTTTAATTCGTAGTTAAGTGGTTTTCAGTTTGGAATTCATGATTATGAACTAAGGTTTGAAGTTTATACAAGTTTTTAAGTAATTTTTCTTAGTCTTGTGATGACTCATGGATGTTTGGATGAATTACTTAGCTTCTTAATTCGTTTGCAACGGTCTAGACCTGTATGATCTGAGGAATCGGAGTGCGCTCTAGTACAAGTTCTTCATGAAGGGACTTCCTACCAAAGTTCTACTTTTCTGTTTTTCTGGAATATGTATGGACTGTGCTTGTGATTTAAATCCAGTTCAAATCCTGATCTAGCCTTGTCTTGTGAGAAGACTTGAGGATGATTATGATTGTGAACTAAACTTATAGGAAAGGGGAATGACCTATGCAATTGAGCATGCTCAGCTCGGCCTACATTGAGTGAATCTTATGCATAGAACTTACATATTACAGAATGTTTGGTTTAACAGCTCAATCATCCGATTAGATAGACAGGAATGTCGATTCTAGTTGAGAGAATAAGAAACCACAGCGGATTGAACATCGAGGATTGCTACAAGTGGATCCTCTGAACCCCAAGTGCCTTCTTATAATTAATTACTTTCGATTTAATTCAGCTTTTGTTACTCACATCAACTTCATACAACAATCTGATTAGTAGACTTAAATAGACACTTGTGGATGAATTTGTGAGATCCTACATAGTCCCTGTGGATCGACCTCGGTCTTACCGAGTTTATTACTACATCGCAACCTTACACTTGGGGAAGCGAACAAGTTTTTGGCGCTGTTGCCGGGGACCTTGACGGTTTTCACAAATTTCTGAAATCAGTATCTATTTAGGATTTTTTTTAGATTTTTAGACTAACTTAGTTTATTTATTTGTTTTTTTTCTTTTTAGGGATTTCTAGGAAGCTGAAGAAGATATAAGAGTTTCAAGTGCGAATCAGGTTCTATCTTTCTAAACTTTACTCTTCTCCTTCTCCTATTCATTCCTATTCATCTCTTGTAGAGTGGGTGGAGATTCCTTGTGGATCTCTAAAAGGTTGGCCTTTTTGCCACCTGGATTCCTATTGGTCGGTTCAGCCGCCTTGGATCATCTTGTGCTCAGAGATTTCTTTTCTCATCTCTACTCCTCTTTTTCCTTTTTCTGTACTTTTTCTCAAAAGATTCAAAGAGTGGGTGGGGAGTTCTCTGAACCCCTATTGACCAGGAGAAATCGGTCTCTATCCTTGCTTCTGGCCTAGCCATTGCAAGACACCTTGTGCTTCGGTCTTAGAGAAGAGTAAAGAAAAGGGAGGAAGAATTCTTCTTTCTTTTTGTTGCTTATTTTTTTGTTTTGCATGCCACATTGGGCTCGGGATTCCAATAACCGACTCATAAGTGAAGGGGGGATAGTAGAAGGAATTGATAGAGAGCCACGTGCTAGGAGACATCTAGACTCTCCAATTTTATCTGAAAATATGGCTGCAAATCAACCTAACCCGGTCCAAAATCAAACTGAAACTGGGGAGAATGTGGTTGAGGATGTTCCCCGACCAAGGACTTTACGTGATTTCTTACAACCTGCAAGAACGAGCACTCCCTCATGCATAGTATTTCCACTAAATGCAGGGAACGTGGATTTGAAACCGGGAGTGATCAATCTTCTCCCTAAATTCCATGGTCTAGACAGTGAAAGTGCCTATCAACACCTTAGGGAGTTTGATGAGGTAATCACCACCATGCACTTTGCAAATGTGACTGAAGATGTAGTAAGACTTAAATTCTTCCCTTTCACTCTTAAGGATAAAGCCAAGGGTTGGCTTTATGCATTGAGGCCAAGATCAATTGGTTCATGGACTGATATGCACAGAGAATTCATTAAAAAATTCTTCCCTACTCACAAAACGAACATGCTTAAGCGCCTTATCATGAACTTTGCCCAAAAGGAAGATGAAACTTTTTTCCAATGTTGGGAGAGGTTTAAGGATCTATTAAACGCATGCCCACATCATGGCTATGAAATTTGGCGGATTATAAGTTTTTTCTATGAAGGACTGACTTCATCCATGCGCCAATTTGTAGAAATGATGTGTAATGGAGAGTTCATGAATAAGGAAGCTGATGAAGCATGGGATTATTTGGAAGAATTGGCTGAGAGTGCACAGTCTTGGGACACATCTAAACCAACAAGTTCCAAGACTGGCCAACAAAAGGAAAAGGGAGGAATGTATGTCTTATCAGAAGAAGATAGCATAAGTGCACGGTTGGCTAGCCTCACAAGAAAGGTCGAAGCCATGGAATTAAGGAAAGGAGAAACAATCAACTCCACTGACGTTGAAACTGTTTGTGGAATTTGTGCTGGAAATCAACATGCTACACCAGATTGTCCCACAATTTCAGCAGTCCAAGGCATCTTACAAGAACAAACAAATGCCATAAACAGTTATCAACAGCAATATGGTGCTCCAAACTCAAACACGTTTAATCCTAATTGGAAGAACCATCCTAACTTCAGTTGGAGGAATGGACCCACTGCAAATGCAAACAACACTCCAAAAGTATCACTAGAAGAGATGTTGGGTGCACTCGTATCGGTCCAGAATGAGTATAACAAGACAAATTCTCTAAAAATAGATGGGTTCATGTAAGAGCAATTGAAATTCAATCAAAATTCAAACCAAGCCATTAATGAATTGAAAACATCTCTGGCTAGAGTTGAAGCTCACCTTAGTGGTAGAGAGAAGGGCACACTTCCTGCTCAAACTCTTCCTAACCCAAGGACCCAGTATGAGATACAAGATGCAAGCTCATCCTCCCACCATACGGAACATATTCAAGCTATCACCACTTTGAGAAGTGGGAAAGAAATTGACAAATCTAATCCGGTAAAGGCTCCAAAGCCTAAGGATCCGGAAATTCTCAAAGAGGATGATAACTCAAACAATACTCCACAAGAGAAAGAACCGGAAAGACAATACAAGCTGGTTGCCCCATTTCCACAAAGGTTGATTTCACCTAAACCTTTAGATAAAAATCTGGAGATTCTGAAAGTTTTCAAGCAGGTGAAGATCAACATCCCGCTGTTGGATGCAATAAAACAAATACCATCTTATGCCAAATTTCTAAAGGAATTGTGTACAGTCAAAAGGAAACATAACGTTCACAACAAAGTTCTTTTGGTTGAGAATTTGAGCGCCATCATCAAACAAGAGGTGCCCCAAAAATACAAGGATCCAGGTAGTCCAACCATCTCGTGCATCATAGGAGACTACCAAATTAAACAAGCCCTACTCGACTTGGGGGCAAGTGTGAATCTCATTCCATACTCGGTCTACGAACAACTTGGGTTAGGTGAATTGAAACCCACCAAAACCACACTCCAACTTGCTGATAGATCCATCCGAATACCGAGAGGAATGATAGAGGATGTTCTAGTCCAAGTTGATAAATTCTACTACCCAGTAGATTTTATTGTCTTGGACACACATCCCGTGATAGGCACCGGTACTCAAATTCCCGTCATACTTGGACGACCGTTTCTAGCTACATCAAACGCCATCATCAATTGTAGAAACGGACTTGTACAAATGTCCTTTGGAAATATGACCCTTGAGCTTAACATATTTGAATTATGCAAACAACCGCGGGAAGTTGATGATGATGTCCACGAATTAAACATGATCGAATCATTCATGGAGGATACAGTTCTCTTATCACTATTTTCCAACCCTTTGGAGGCATGTATGGCCCATTCTCATAAGACAAATGATTACACAATACAAGAGATGGATGCCATTCTAGAGATGATGCCAGTACTTGACAATAAAAGATGGAGGGCCCCAATTGAACCTTTGCCTGTAAATGAGAACAAGGCCCTCCCATCTAACATCAAGGCACCTACACTCGACCTAAAACCATTGCCAAGTGAGCTAAAATATGTTTTTTTAGGTCGAGATGAGACATATCCAGTGGTGATTTCTTCCCACTTGGATGAGGAACAAGAGAGCAGGCTAATAGCCACTCTATTAGAGCACAAGAGTGCCATTGGATGGTCAATTGCGGATCTCAAAGGCATAGACCCACTGATTTGTACTCACCGCATACACCTTGAGGAAAATGCGAAGACATCCCGGCAACCACAAAGACGACTAAATCCAAACATGAAGGATATGGTTAAGGCCGAAGTGGTGAAACTATTGCATGTGGGTATCATTTACCCAATATCCGATAGCCAATGGGTGAGCCTAACTCAAGTGGTGCCTAAGAAATCCGGAATAACCATCGTAGCCAATGCCAATAACGAACTCGTGCCAACTAGAGTCACTACCGGTTGGAGAATGTGCATTGACTACAGGAAGCTAAACACCGTCACGAGGAAAGACCACTTCCCCCTACCATTTGTTGATCAGATCTTAGAACGGTTGGCAGGTCATTCCCACTTTTGCTTCCTTGATGGCTATTCAGGGTACAACCAAATAGAAATTGCCCGTGAAGACCAAGAAAAGACTACATTCATATGTCCATTCGGCACTTTCGCCTATCGACGGATGCCGTTTGGACTATGTAATGCCCCTGCCACCTTTCAGCGTTGTATGATGAGCATCTTTTCTGACATGGTGGGGACCATTCTCGAAGTCTTCATGGATGATTTCTCCGTATTTGGTTGTAGCTTTGATGAGTGCCTTGAGCACTTGAAATCTGTGCTGAAAAGATGTGAAGAGAAGAGCCTTGTGCTCAATTGGGAGAAGTGCCACTTCATGGTTCAAAAGGGAATTGTACTTGGTCATATCGTTTCACAAAATGGAATTGAGGTGGACAAGGCGAAAATTGATCTTATCTCTAACCTTCCACCACCCAAAAGCATACGAGATATACGGTCCTTTTTAGGACACGCAGGATTTTACAGAAGGTTCATAAAGGATTTCAGTTCACTCTCTCGCCCTTTATGTAACCTACTTTAAAAGGAAAATTCATTCGAGTGGAATGAAGAATGTCAAAAGGCCTTTACCACCCTTAAAGGTATGTTGACATGTGCCCCAATAATGCAACCACCTGATTGGAGCCTTCCTTTTGAGATTATGTGCGATGCTAGCGACTATGCTATTGGGGCCGTGTTAGGCCAAAGAAAAGATAAAAAGCCATGTGTCATCTACTATGCAAGTAGAACCCTAAACTCAGCCCAGGCAAACTACACCACTACTGAAAAGGAACTTTTAGCCGTAGTTTTTGCCTTGGAGAAGTTTAGATCCTACTTGATTGGATCTAAGATCATTGTATTCACTGACCATGCCGTGCTTAAGTATCTTCTCTCTAAGAAGGATGCTAAACCACGGTTATTAAGATGGATCCTCCTACTCCAAGAATTCGACATAGAAATACGTGATAAAAAAGGAGTAGAGAATGTAGTAGCTGACCACCTCTCTCGACTTGTCCTCACTGATTCCCCTGAAACGACTGCAATCAATGACATGTTCCCGGATGAAAAACTTTTTGCTGTTTCCCAATTACCATGGTATGCAGACATTGCTAACTATCTTGCTACAGGTGCAATTCCTACATATTGGAAAAAGCAAGATAAGGATAGATTCTTCACGGAGGTGTGAAAATTTCTATGGGACAACCCATACTTATTCAAGTACTGTCCCGATCAAATCATAAGGAGATGTGTCCCAGATGATGAGCAACAAAGTATCATCTCCTTCTGTCATTCTCAAGCATGTGGTGGCCACTTTTCGGCTAAAAAGACCACAGCGAAAATTCTGCAATGTGGGTTTTATTGGCCCACCATGTTCAAAGACACACATGAGTTTTGCAAAGCATGTGAACCTTGTCAAAAACTAGGAGGAATATCCCGTAGAAATATGATGCCACTCAATCCCATTTTAATTATCGAAATTTTTGATTGTTGGGGCATCGATTTCATGGGCCCATTCCCATCTTCTTTTGGAAATGTATACATCTTGCTTGCCATTGATTATGTTTCCAAATGGGTCGAGGCCATCCCTTGCCGGAATAATGACCATAAAACGGTCATTCAATTTTTAAAAGAAAATATTCTTTCCCGGTTTGGAACGCCTCGAGTCATCATAAGTGATGGAGGGTCTCACTTTTGCAATCGCCCTTTTGCAGCCCTAATGAAGAAATATGGCGTTACACACAAAGTGAGCACTCCCTATCACCCACAAACTAGTGGACAAGCTGAGATATCCAATAGGGAGATTAAACACATTTTAGAGAAAACGGTGAATCCCGATCGCAAGGATTGGTCACTTCGACTTACCGATGCGCTTTGGGCTTACCGTACTGCCTTTAAAACCCCTATTGGAATGTATCCCTATAGACTTGTCTATGGGAAGGCTTGTCACTTGCCTGTGGAGTTGGAACATAAGGCATATTGGGCTATTAAGAAGATGAATTTCAATTCTGACAAGGCAAGGTCGCTACGCAAACTACAATTGAATGAACTTGCAGAAATCCGGAATGAAGCTTATGAGAATGCGAGAATTTACAAGGACAAGACGAAGATATTCCATGATAAGAATATTCTTCGCAAGACATTCACGATAAATAAAAAAGTTCTCATGTATAATTCTCGCTTACATCTATTTCCGGGAAAATTGCGATCTCGATGGACCGGTCCCTATATTGTGCAAACTGTCTATCCATATGGGACTGTCGAGCTGTTGAATCCAAGGAACGGCAACATTTTTAAAGCAAATGGGCAGCGATTAAAACCGTTCTTTGAGAAATTCCCTTCAGAAGGTATGTCCATACCTCTGAATGATCCTGTGTATCAGGACGATTGATCTCCTAGTCTGATGGAGGTATAGAGTAGTTAGGATTAGGATTTTGCTGCTTTTATTTTCGTTTTCATAGGTTTGGTAGAAGGAGGAAGATTTCCACTTTTCACTCTCTCAGGTACTATCATTCCTCACTCCATTTTATTTTCAAATTGCTCTAATGTTTTGCTCATTGCGCATCTTTTACATTGCGGACAATGCAAGATTTGGTTGGGGGGTGTAGAATCACTTGGATGAATCCAGCGTTTTGCAACATTTCAAGCAATTATGTGGAAATTTTTCAATTTTTCAAAAATTCGAAACTCTTTTGGAAAACACCGGTTCTATGCATTCAAGTTGATATGAGCATAAGAGGAAGAGATATGAAGTGTATGGGGCTGGATGTCTGGAATTCCTCATAGCATAATGGTTTTTATATGTGAACTCCCCTATTTTGTGATTGATAGAAAACCTGAACACTTTTACACCTAGTTCACATTTACACGATTTTTATGAGTTGAAGGGATTATGTGATTTATGGATTAGCTAGACTTTGAATTAAGGTATTGAGAAATCAGGCCGGGGTACCTTGTCCATCCTTGTCCATGGGAAAATAATGAAAGATATGGATTTTTAAAAATTCTATCTAATTTAAAAAGAAAAGGGAAAAGGAAGGATGAAATTGGGAATGCGGAAAAACGTTGGAAGATTCCGATTAGGGCTACCTACTACCAACCGGGGGATGGTCTACCCGTAACCAAAGCCGGAAATGGGACGTAGTGTGAAAGTTGTCGGAAGGACGGTAAGGCAAATTCCTGTCATTGGCTTGATGTGGTTCTATGTACCTTGAGTTCTATAGTCTACTTGATCTATGAAGAAGATAATCCTAGAAACTCGTGAGATGAACTTTCACTACCCACACTAGGTTGAATTTGTTCAAGTCCTTCTATTTATCAACCAATCAGCGGGAATCTCATATGAATGCTTATTATGTTTTGAGGGTTTACGGTTTCAACCGCTGTTGCCTAATGTTTCTGAATCTTAAGCTTATGAACCTTGGAATGTATAGAAGGATGGTTTCTGAAAGAGAGTTGAGTTTTGAAGGATGGGATTAGTTCACGCATGTTTTGCTCGGGACTAGCAAAATGCTGGTTGGGGGGTGTGTTGAGCTCCTAATTGTGTATATGCTAACCCCAATTCATCACTCATTGTGCATGGTTTGCATGGTTTATAGGCTAATATAATGCATGTTTTGTGACTACAGGATTGAGAGTGAACTCCACTCATTTGAAGTTGAAAAGAGCATGTTTAGGACCTTGGATGAAGACCCAAAGGAGGGCCGAAGCATAGAAGGAAGTAAAGAAGAAAGAAAGCAGATGAAAGAAAGGAAGAAAACAAGAAGGAAATGAAGCTGACAGGTCGTGACCGGTCGGCCAAGGAAGCCTGACCGGTCAAGACCGGTCAGCCATACACATGAAAGCTCTAATGAATAGGCCCGACCGGTCTTGATCGGTCGGCCACAGCTGCTGAAGGAAAGGTGGAAACGTCTGACCGGTCATGACCGGTCGGACATCATTGCTGGACTGAAGATAGACAGGCCCGACCGGTCTTGACCGGTCGGGCATTCTTGCTGGAGTGGTCAGTTATTGAGGCCGATCGGTCGTGACCGGTCGGCTGTGCGCGAAGACTTAGAAAGTTCTAATTGCATCCCGATTTTCTCTGCGCTGCGAAAGTGTTACGCACTTTCTCGATTCTTCCGAAGTTGTGAAACTTCCAGACTATAAAAGGACACCTAGGGATCGTTTCTAGGGTATCCTAAAAGGGTTCAAGCGAGGTTGGAGGCTGTGGAAGTGGAGATTGGAGTTTCACAACTCCTTTTGGTTTGCTTTGCTGTTTTCATGCTTTTTGTAGTTGTTTCATGTTTCCTTGGATCATGAGCAGCTAAACCTCTTAGCTAGGGCTAAGAGGTGAAGCTCGTAGTGAATCCAAGATGTTTTAATTCGTAGTTAAGTGGTTTTCAGTTTGGAATTCATGATTATGAACTAAGGTTTGAAGTTTATACAAGTTTTTAAGTAATTTTTCTTAGTCTTGTGATGACTCATGGATGTTTGGATGAATTACTTAGCTTCTTAATTCGTTTGCAACGGTCTAGACCTGTATGATCTGAGGAATCAGAGTGCGCTCTAGTACTAAGTTCTTCATGAAGGGACTTCCTACCAAAGTTCTACTTTTCTGTTTTTCTGGAATATGTATGGACTGTGCTTGTGATTTAAATCCAGTTCAAATCCTGATCTAGCCTTGTCTTGTGAGAAGACTTGAGGATGATTATGATTGTGAACTGAACTTATAGGAAAGGGGAATGACCTATGCAATTGAGCATGCTCAGCTCGGCCTACATTGAGTGAATCTTATGCATAGAACTTACATATTACAGAATGTTTGGTTTAACAGCTCAATCATCCGACTAGATAGATAGGAATGTCGATTCTAGTTGAGAGAATAAGAAACCATAGCGGATTGAACATCAAGGATTGCTACAAGTGGATCCTCTGAGCCCCTAGTGCCTTCTTATAATTAATTACTTTCGATTTAATTCAGCTTTTGTTACTCACATCAACTTCATACAACAATCTGATTAGTAGACTTAAATAGACACTTGTGGATGAATTTGTGAGATCCTACATAGTCCCTGTGGATCGACCTCGGTCTTACTGAGTTTATTACTACATCACAACCCTACACTTGGGGAAGCGAACACCCCGCAAGGATGGTCAGCCCACTCGATCCCTGTAGGCGCACGTCTCACCATCCTCTCCTTGCTCAATCCTTCACACCATTTCGACTGAAGCACTTACCTCTACTCATCTACATATTTTAGTTTGTACTTGGATGGGGATAGGGTTGCCCCAACATTTTGGAACTATATCTTAGATGTGTTAAATTTGCTTGGACATCTTATCTTTACTTAGAATGTTGGGCTTAGTGAATGCCCTTTTTTATGATTGGCTCTCACTGTTTATTTGATATATCTATCCACCTTATTTTTTATTTATACTCTTATTGTGTGTATGGATGGTTGGATGATTGCGGGCCCCTTGCCCATGATATGGCTTGCTTTTAATGCTCATACTTTCTTCGAAGCCTTTTAATCTGTGCATATTGATCTATTTAGGGCTGCTTGCCCTCTTTTGGTAGGTCCATAGTCTATTTGGTCATGATATACATCATGTGGGGAGGTTGGTTGCTTGGGTTGAAAGCCCTCTGTTTTAAAATGCTTTATACATGTATATCTCATTATGACCATTCTGTTTTATTTGACTTCTTCCTTTTCATACATAAATGCACTAACCCTTTGTCAATGACTAACAAAAAGGGGGAGAAGAGTCCCACCAATCAACCATGTTATATTTTTAGCGGTCTTTGAAGCCAAGGGTCTGTATATTGTGTCTGTACATGTCTATTTTTTTTTTATAAATGAATGAATGTAAATCTTTTTCATGACATGTAAGGATTTATTTTGGGTTTTTGAGTCCAGGAATGTCATTGGAAAGGTCCATGACACTTAAGTTGGTTTTGTGGAGTAATTGACAAAGGGGGAGATTATAAGTACACATATTTGTCAATTATCTTGTCGGTTGAGTTATCACGTTTGATGAGCCTAGAAGACACTGAAGAATGAAGCCTTGAAGATCTCCGGCTGCTCAGCTCAGAAGATCTACAAAGATATCTTCATTCAAAACCAACCCTCTCAACCCTAGATCCACATATTTCTCAAACCCCGTGTCCTCTAAATGGCCCATCGCTTAAAAGGCATTTCCATTATCCCCAAGGCCATAGAGGTTAGTCCAAAAGATCAGCTTGGACTTGGTATGTATTGAGCCATACTCCATCTGTAGAAAAGAATAAAAAACTCAGATTGTTTAGAAATCCTGCAGAATGAGCACCGGGCGCCTAACCACTATGCATCTGGGCGCCCGACCACCTGAAGACTGGTCCAGCAAGAATTGAACATAAATATCGGGCGCCTGACGCAAACTTGTCCAGGCGCGTCGGGCGCCCGGCCAATGAAAAAATAGTCCAGTAACCATTCATGATATTCAGTACGAATATCGGGCGCCCGACTGAAACTGTGTCCGGGCGCCCGACCAGTGAAACTTTGGTCCAGCAACCTTTCAGGTATTACGTGAAGGATTCCAGGCGCTCGACCGGATCAAATTTTGTCCAGTAAGGACAGTCTGAAATTTAAAGAGAATTTCAAGTGCTCGACTGCAAATGTGTTCGGGCGCCGGACCAAGTGGAAACTGGTCCAGTGACTTGACCATCTGGCTGGACTGAATATCGGGCGCCCGACCCAGTGTTCACCGGGCGCCCAACTGTTGTTGAATCTATTTTTGGACTGTGTCCGAGCGCCCGAAGCTAGTGTCCAGGCACCCGAACTAGCATTTTTTTGCCCTTTTTCACATCTATTTAAGCATTCATTTGGGCAAAAACCTAACTACGAAAAATAGAGCCTTCCTTTGAGTGTGTGATTATCCTTAGCCAAATCCTCTCTTCTCAAGGTTTTAATCCTTGAGTTCATTGTTCAATCCTAGTTGTTACAAACTATCAATGAGCATTCAAAGCTCGGATTGAAACATGAACTCAAGCCCTCATTAATGGCTCTTGACCTAATCTCTAGTTGCTGTATTTTCTAGTCATTATTTTCATTAATGAAGATCTTGGTGAAACCCTTCTCTAGCCTTTAACTCGTATCCTTTAGGGACGTTTCAACCAAACCCTAATCCCTCACCTTGGAACCTACAAGAAGACATTCATAGCAAGGTTGCTGATCGAGGGAGCTGAAGAAGGTATCGTTCATGCAAGTCGAAGCTTCTTCAACCAAAGGAATCATCAAGGGGCTCAATCAGCTAAGTATATTTTAGTTTCTCGAGTCCAAGAAACCACCTCAAAAGTTGAGATTTGGGTTTCAGAGTTTGAAGACCCAAACTCGGTAGAGTCCTTGCGTAGGACAAGTCCTTGAGTAAGACAAGCCCTTGTGTAGGACAAAGTGTTTGATGGATTAGTCCTAAGGAAGGATGAATCCATGTGGTGAAGTCTAAGTCCTTTTGTAGGCTGTTAAGGTTTATGGTTAACCTCATTTAAAACCTTTGTGATAGTAAAATCTGGCCACTCAAGGAGTGAGTGGATCAGCCGGGAGTGGAGTAGGTACGTAACCGAACCACTATAAAATCTCTTGTTATGTGATGGATGCTTGCAACTGCTTTACTTCTTTCATGATTGAGATAAACTGATCATAACTTGTTCTACTATTGTTGAAAGATAATATTCTGCATATCAAGTGTTTGAGGAAAGATTTCTAAAATGTAACTCATATTCGTATATGTGTCTTCAGTTAACATTTGCATGATTATGAGTGTTTAAATTGGATAATTTAAAAAGTGTCCTATTCACCCCCCTCTAGGACAAAGAAACCAGTTTCTTGCTTATACAAATGTGGTAATCAAACTTATACCTTAATTTCAAGTGCTTGGGGGGAACCCACAATACCAGGGGGAATCCACATTGCTCAGGGGGAATTCATAGTGCTCAGGGAATGAACAATGGGCGTTATTGTCCCAACTATTCCCTATGGTGTGGCCCACCTGCCATATGGATTTGTCTCAGAGTTGGGCCCATGGCCTAAAATGATCAGGCAAAAAGGATGGATGGCGTGGAGGTAACATATGTATCATGGTAGGGCCCATGGTGGAGTCCCTTTGTAACGCCCAAGAGGGCTTCTACCTCTTCATGAACGTAAGCAAGAGCAGGTGGTCAGAAGGCTTCTTCCCTAATGAAGTGAAGTCACCAACTTCTATGGGCCCCACCATGATGTATGTTTTGTATCCACACCATACATCCATTTGGAGATATCATTTTAGGGCATGATCTAAAGAATGAGACAAATCTAATTCTCAAGTGGACCCAACCAAAGAAAATAGTGGGGACAGTGACGTGACCGTTGAAAGTTAAACACAGTTACAAGGATGTGCATTGACTACAAGAAGCTAAACATAGTTACAAGGAAAGACCACTTCCCCTTACCATTTGTTGATTAAATTTTAGAAAGGCTGGTGGGTCATTCCTACTTTTACTTCCTTGATGGGTATTCAGGGTATAACCAAATAGAGATCGCTCTAGAGGACCAAGAGAAGATAACATTCACATGTCCATTCGGCACTTTTGCTTATCAAAGGATGCCGTTTGGACTATGTAATGCCCCTGGCACCTTTCAGCGTTGTATGTTGAGTATTTTTTCTGATATGGTGGAGACGATTCTTGAAGTCTTTATGGATGATTTCTCTGTATTTGGTTGTAACTTTGATGAGTGCTTTATGTACTTAAAAAATGTTTTAAAAAGATGTGAAGAAAAGAACCTCGTGTTGAATTGGAAGAAATGTCATTTCATGGTTCAAAAAGGAATTGTCCTTGGTCACATCATCTCACAAAATGGAATTGAAGTGGACAAGGCTAAAATCGATCTTATCTCTAACCTTCCCCCCCAAAAGCGTACGAGATGTGCGGTCCATTTTAGGACACGATGAATTTTATAGACGGTTCATAAGGATTTTACTTCACTCTCTCGTCCTTTATGTAACCTCCTTCAAAAGGAAAACTCATTCGAGTGGAATAAGAATTGTCAAAATGCCTTTGACAAACTTAAAGGTATGTTGACATGTGCTCTCATAATGCAACCACCTGATTGGAGCCTTCCTTTTGAAATCATGTGTGATGTGAGTGACTACGCTAATGGGGCTGTGTTAGGCCAAAAAAAGAGAAGAAGTCATGCGTCATCTACTATACAAGTAGAATCGTAAACTCGGCTCAAGCAAACTACACAATTACAGAAAAAGAACTTTTGGTCGTAGTTTCTGCTTTAGACAAGTTTATGTCCTACTTGATCGGATCCAAGATTCTCACATTCACTGACCATGCCGCGCTTAAGTACATTCTCTCTAAAAAGGATGCTATGCCACACTTGTTAAGATGGATCCTCCTACTTCAAGAATTTGACATAGAAATACATGATAAGAAAGGAGTAGAAAACGTAATGGCTGACCATCTCTCTAGACTTATTCTCATCGATTCGCCTGAGACGACCGCTATCAATGACATGTTCCCTGATGAACAAGTTTTTAAAGTCTCTCAATTGCCATGGTATGCAGACATTGCTAACTATCTTGTTACAGGTACAATTCCGACACATTGGAAAAAGCAAGATAAGGATAAGTTCTTCAACGAGGTAAGAAAATTCTTATGGGATGACTCGTACTTAGTCAGGTATTGTCCCTATCGAATTATAAGGAGATGTGTGCTGGATGATGAGCAACACAGTATCATCTCCTTTTGTCATTCTTAGGCATGTGGTGGCCACTTTTCGGCTAAGAAGACCACAACCACAATTTTACAATATGGGTTTTATTGGCCCACCATGTTCAAAGATACCAATAAGTTTTGTAAAATGTGTGAGCCTTGTCAGAAATTGGGAGGAATATCCTGTAGAAATATGATGCCACTCAATCCCATCTTACCAATTGATATTTTTTATTGTTGGGGCATCGATTTCATGGGTTCATTCCCATCTTCTTTTGGAAATTTATATATTTTGTTTGCCGTCGATTATGTTTCAAAATGGGTCGAGGCGATTCCATGCCGGAACAATGACCATAAAACAGTCATTCATTTCTTAAAAGAAAATATTATTTCCCGGTTTGGAACACCTCGAGTCATTATAAGTGATGGAGGATCTTATTTTTGTAACCGCCCGTTTGATGCTTTAATGAAGAAATATGGCGTAAATCACAAGGTGGGCACTCACTATCACCCAAAAACAAGTGGACAAGCTGAGATATCCAACAGAGAAATTAAACATATTTTGGAGAAAACAGTGAACCCCGATCGTAAAGATTGGTCGCTTCAACTTACCGATGCACTCTGGGCTTACCGTACTACTTTCAAGACCCCCATTAGAATGTCTCCCTATAGACTTGTCTATGGGAAAGCTTGTCACTTGCCCGTGGAGTTGGAATATAGGGTATATTGGGCGACAAAAAAGATGAATTTTGATTTTAATAAAGCAAGCTCGTTGTACAAACTTCAATTGAATGAACTTGCGGAACTCCGGAACGAAGCATATGAAAATGTGAGAATTTACAAGGATAAGACGAAGGTGTTCCATGATAAGAACATATTTCGTAAGACCTTCACGATTAATCAAACGGTCCTTATGTATAATTCTCGGTTACATTTATTTCTAGAGAAATTGAAGTCTCGTTGGAATGGTCTTTTCCTTGCGAAAACTGTTTATCCATATGGGACCGTCGAGTTGTTGAATCTAAGGAATAATAATATTTTTAAAGCGAATGGTCAGCGATTAAAGCAGTTCTTTGATAATTTTCCTTCAGAAAGTATGTCCATACCTCTGACTGATCCTGTATATCAGGATGTTTGATCTCCTAGTCTAATGGAGGTATAGAGTAGTTAGGATTATGATTTTGTTACTTTTGGTTTGCTTTTTCATAGGTTTGTTAGAAGGAGGTCGAATTCTAGTTTTTGTTCTCTCAGGTACTCTCATTCCTCACTCCCTTTATTTTATCATTGCTCTCATGTTTTGTCTATTGCATATCTTTTACATTGAGGACAATGCAAGATTTGGTTGGGGGGGTGTGGGATCACTAGGATGAATCTAGTGCTTTGTAACATCTCGAGCAATGTGAAGAAGATTTTTCAAATTTTTTCTAAAAATTCAAAACTCCATTAGAAAACTTTGTTTCTATACATTTGGGACGGTGTAAATATAAGAAAAAGAAAGACGAAGTGAGTGATGTTGAATACTTTGAACAATCTCTAAGATACTAGTCTTATATGTGAATTCCCCTATTTTTATGATTGATGGAAATTTTGAACACTTTTACACCTAGTTCACTTCACACGATTCTCATGTTTTGAAAGGATTATTAGATTTGTGGATTAGCTAAGTTTGGATTTGAGGTGTTGAAGAACCAAGCCGTGGTACTTTGTCCATCCTTGTCTATAGGAAAATAACGAAAGATATAGATTTTTAAAAATCCTATCTAATGTATGTGAAAAGGAACGGAAGGATGAAAATATGGAAATGATTGAAAATATGGTGGAAAATTCTGAAAAGGGCTACCTATTACCAACTGGGGGATGGTCTATCCGTAACCAAAGCCGGAAATGGGAAGCAGTGTGAAAGTCGTCAGAAGGACGGTAAGGCAAATTCTTGTCAAAGGCTTGTTGTTGATCTGTACACCTTGAATGCCATACCTTAGCTGATTTATGAAGAAGACAATCCCAAATTTCCATGAGATGAGCATTCACTGAGCACACTAGGTTAAATTGTTCAAATTCTTCTATTTATCTATCAATCAGCGGGAAATCCATATGAATACTTGTTATGTTCTTGAAAGTTTAAGGTTTCAACTTCCATCACTAAGTGTTTTTTATTTTTGCACTTACATATCTTTGAGTGTATAGAAGCATTGTCTCTGAAGGAGAGTTGGGTTTTGGAGGAATGAATTGTTGCATGCATGTTTTGCTCGGGACTAGCAAAATGCTGGCTGGGGGTGTGTTGAGCGCCTAAATGTGTATATTTTAACCCCATTTCATCGCCAACTATGCATGGTTTTCAAGCTTAAAGACTACTCTAATGCATGGTTTTATGATTGTAGGAATGAGAGGGACTTCGCCCAATTGATGACTAAAATGATCCATTTAGAGCCCTTGAATGAAGACCCAAGGTGGGCCAAAGAAGGAAGAAGAAAGAAGACCAAAGTAGGAAGAAGAAAAAGAGAGAAAAGAGCAACAATGGGGCTAGACCGGTCAAGACCGGTTGGCCAAGAGGGACATGACCGGTCAAGACCGATCGGCCATGGGTAGAGCCCCCCTCTCAAATATGCTGGACTATCCACTGGAAAGGTTCGACCGGTCTAGACCAGTCGGGCAACAGGTTGGGCACCCTACTGTGCTCTCTAGACTGATCAAAGACAGGTCCAACCGGTCAAGACCGGTCAGCCAACCTGATCTGACTAGTCAAGACCTGTCGGCCAATGTATTGCGGCTGAAATTTAGCAACTTCCTCTTGAAGCTCTGAGTTTTATGCGCAAGTGCGTAAGTGCTACGCAAATCTAGAAGATTCTGACGTGGTAGAGCCTCTCCACTATAAAAGGGGACCTAGGGATCGTAGCTAAGGCATCCTAGAAGAGATCTACTAAGGTGGGAGGCGGAGAAAGACGGAATCGGAGTTCCACAACTCCCTCTAGTTTGTTGCTATCTAGTTCATGGTTTTAGTTGTTTTCATGTTTCCTTGGATCATGAATGGCTAAACCTCTTAGGTAGGGCTAAGAGGTGAAGCTTGTAGTGAATCTGAGATGCTTTAATTCGTTTGTTTTGGTTTCAAGTTGAATTTTCATTGAAGAACAATGGTTTGAAGTTTGAATGAAGTTCTAAATACTTTTCTTAATCTTATGATGGCTTATAAATGTTTAGAAGAATTGCTTTAGTTTTTAATTATTTTGCACAGTTCTAGACCTATATGCTCCGAGGAATCGGATTCAATACGCTCTAGACTTAGATTCTCATGTGGGAACTTCAAATCAAAGTTCTACCTTTTTGTTTTAAATTCTGAATTATGTGTTGATTGTGTATGTGATTTGAATGAAGTTCAAATCATGACCTAATTATGCTTTATGACAGAGTTTAATGATGATTATGATTGTGATCTTAATCTATTGGAACTAGGATTGACCTATGTAATTGAGTGTGCTCAAGTCCTAACTTGAATTGAGGGAATCATGTATATAAATCACATATATGACAGATTGTATGTTATAACCACTCTATCATCTAACTAGATAGGATTTGATTTCGATCCTAGTTGTGTAATTGGGAAACCTCTGAGAATTATGCATCAATGATTGTTACAAGTGGATCCTTGGACCCTTAATGCTCTTTTATATTGATTACATTCACTTTTAGTTTAAGAACTCTATCTACATTCAATTCTAAAAATCTGTTTGGTTAGCTCTCAATTAGAGAATATTAGAAGTAATTTTGTGAATTCCTAACAAGTCCCTGAGAACAATCTTGGTCTCTACCGAATTATTACTACATCGCAACCCTACACTTAGGGAAGCGAACATCCACCACGATCAGATGCGGATCATCACCAATAAAAGGACACATCCACATCACCTCCAGGCATGCATTACGATTTCATACACTATGCAATACACCCTAAATCTCTTATGCTCAATCATCTCCATTACTAATCTCCACCCCCCCCCCCCCCCCCCCCCAGCACGACCAACACCCCATTACAATCTTCTCTTTATGATCTCAGGTCTTACAATCTCCACCGTTCATCAATGTCCACACTGAACGACGAAGGTCTACCATTGATCCCTTACCAAGATTTGTTGTCCGATTTTGGACATTAATAGATTGGTACTGTCTGTGAGAACGACTAGATCGTTCTCGCTTCAGTCTTACTTTGTCATTTGGATCTCTTTTCCGTCTTCTCCATCTTTCTTATCTTCACGATGCCTCCTAAAAACAAGCGGCCAGCCGGGGCATCCATCTTTGCACGAACATCAACCCTAGTAAGCTCGCAGCATCCGCTCGCGGATATCTCTCCAACTCGTGGGATCAAGCACCTCCACAACCTTTACCACAACCTCTACCGTAACCTCCAGTTTTGCCCAATGACATTGCGAGAATCTGCATCCTTGGAGATAATGTGCTAACAATGTGGACCAAGATCACTCAATTCATTCACATGGTGAAACGATTGGAACAACTACTTTCCCCTACTGCTCCTCCGTAACCTAATTAATGTGCCAGCACTTTCTGCTCACTCCCCTCAACATCAGGAGTAGCAAGGATAAAATCTACCAGCTGCAAGTCGGGCTGGACTACCCATCTAAGCCCCCTCTCAACATGGGCAGAGTAATCTTCTCGCGGGAGATTTACGCCACACGCTTGATGCTAGACGTCAACATCAGGGTGAAGCCATCGAAGCTTCTAATGCTAATCACACATTAGCGTGAGAACAAGGCCTCAAAAATCTCAAAGACAAGTTTTTCAATATGGAACAACGGTATCAATCTAACCCGCCTGCTACAATATAGGCGATGGTGGACCAAACAAAATTGTCGTTCACCAAAGAGATCATGGAGGCACCTCGACTAAAAAAAATCTGAATAGATAACATCACCCATTATACTGGGTCAGGAGACCCTATTGAGCACATCGAGACTTTAAAGCCTCTTATGGAGCTTGAGGGTGTCAACATCGAGATCATGTGTCGGGCATTTTCTCTCACCCTCAAGAACATGGTCGGACATGGTTCAGGAACCTCAAACCATGTTCGATCAGCTCCTTCTCCCAATTGTGCACGTTGTTCATGTCATAGTTTTTAGGGAGCAGTAAGATGAAGAAGCAAGCGACCTTTGTAGGAAGTGTTCGCTCGCCTCAAGTGCAAGGCTGCGATGTAGTAATAATCTCGGTAAGACCGAGGTCGATCCATAGGGAAGGAAGTAAAGAATTCAAACTATCCTAATAACTAGAATCTAAAGAGGTTTGTGAAATTGGTTTTGAGTATAAAATAGAAAATCTGATAATGAAAAGATAACTAGAGCATCAAGGATCCACTTATAGCTCTCCTTAGACGCATAATTCGCTATGGTTTCTCACTTTCTCAACTAGAATCGAAATTAAGTCCTATCTAGCCGGATGATAGAGTGGTTATATTATCAAATCAATTTGTTATATGTGTTGTTCATCAACATGATTCCCTCAATTCAAGTTAGGACTTGAGCACACTCAATTGCATATGTCAATCCTAATTCCAATAGATTGAGATCATAACCATAGTAATCATCAAACCTTGTCACAAGACTTGACTATACTATGATTTGAACTTCATTCAAGTCATATGAACAGTCAACACATAATTCAGAATTTAGAACAAAAAGGTAGAACTTTGGTTTAAGTTCCCACATGAAAATCCAAGTCTAAAGCGTATTGAATCCGATTCCTCAAAGCATACAGGTCTAGAGTCATGCAAAACAATTAAGAACTAAAGTAATTCTTCTAAACATCCACGAGCCATCATAAGATTAAGAAAAACTACTTAGAACTTTATTCAAACTTCTAAAAACCATTGTTCTTCAATAAATCCAACTTGAACCAATAAAATGAATTAAACAATCTAAGAAAACTATAAGGTTCACCTCTTAGCTCTAGCTAAGAGATTAGTTAATGAAAAGCATAAAAATAAAAGTAAAACTAGAACTAGAAGAAGAAGAAAACTAGCTGTAGGAGGCTAGGAAGCCTCCTAGGTCTTGATCTCTTTGTTCCTCACGTTGCTAGATGCCCTAGGAAGAGAGTGGAGGTGGCCTTTTATAAGTTGGAGCGGAAGATTTCAGATTGCGCGAGAAATCATGCAATTGCGCAGAGAAAATCGGAGCTTCATGGACAAGCTCCCATGGATGATCGGTCGCATGACCGGTCTCAAAACCTCAAAAACAGTCCAGTGAGTTTTGTGTTTCTGGACTCATCTCGACCTGTCTAGCGACCGGTCGGGCGAACGGTCTGACGACTTGTCTAGCTGTGTAGACCTGTCTGACAACCAGTCTGGCGACCGGTCTAGCTGTGTAGACCTGTCTGACGACCGGTCTTGGGATAGATCTTAGGACAGGTCTTGGGATAGGTCTTGGGACAGGTCTTGGGACAGCTTTTTACATATTTTCTTCTCTTTCTTTCTTCTTCTTTCCTCCACCTTTTGTCACTTGTTATATTGATCTTCAATGCATACAAAGTGACTCTTTTAACCATGAATTGGTGAAGTCTCCTTCTTATTCCTACAATCACAAATCCATGCATTAGATTAGTCTTTAAATCATGAAAAGCATGCATAATGAGTGATGAATTGGGGTTAGAATATGCACAATTAAGAGCTCAACAGGAAACTTACCCATAGCTGGGTATTTCACCACTTATGGGTTTTGAACCCAAGACATCTTGTTCAATCTCCAAGGACTCTACCAACGAGGCAAGGATTGAACCCATATTTGTTCATAACAGGATACTCATTGTTCCAGTCATACGGCCCACTTGAGTTTTAGATCTGTGTAACTTTTAGACCCATGTCCTAAAATGATCTAAAAAATAGATGGACGTTGTGGATTTCTCACAAACATCAAGGTTGCCCCCCAAATGGTTGGAGTGGATCTAGCCTCGTCATACTACATGTGACGTAGATTTCCTGCGAGCAATTAGGTGTAACCGGCTGGTTCCACCAGGTGTGTGGGACCCCTTATTTTGGGGCCAATAGTGATGTATGTGACTTAAATCCACTTTGTCCAACCTTATTGAAAGCTCATTTTATTCTGAGCATGATATAAAAAATGAAGCTGACTTAAATCTTAGATGGACCATACCACGGGAAACATATTTGATTAAATCCTCATCATTAAACACTTCATTGTTTCCACCGGAATGTTTATTTGCCATCCAACCTGTTAATATGGTAAAAAAAACCTATATCCTGAAGACGAGTATGAAGAGACCACACAAATATCATCTTGATCAAATTGTGGCCTAAAAGAAGTTTTTAAAGGTCAATCACCATTGTTTCCTGTACTATGGTCCATTTGGGATTTGAAATTGCTTAATTTTTTAGATCATGCCTTAAAGTTAGCCTTCAATACGGATGGATGGCGTGGACATACTTCTAGCGGGCCTCATAGCTAGGGGTCCCACCCACCTTTGTGGATTCGGGGTCTCATTTAATCCGGTGCCTGCATTGGGATGCTAAGTGGGGGCCCTCCTTGATGCTTGTGAGAAATTCACCATGTTCATCCTCTTTGAGATCATTTTAGGACATAAAAGCAAAAATGAAGCACATCCAAAACTAAACTGGGCCATATGAGAGGGAAATATGGGAAAAAACACTGGGATGAACTGAAAACAAAAAACAACTCATCTTGACGAAAAAATTTTGGGGCCATACAAATGTTTCAAAGTGATTGAATCCCCACTTTTTCCTATGTTCTGGCCCACTTGAGATTTAGATCATTATTAATTTTGGTCCCATACCCTAAAATGAGCTCGCAATTAGGATGGACGGGGTGGATTTCACACCAACATCATGGCAGCCCTACGTAGCATCCCATCCGAAAGCCTTAGTAGGAAATTCATTTCCTAGATTGCCTACTAACGGTGCTAGTAGCGAGGTGGATACTGGATAGTGCTCGTGGGCCCTGCCTTGATGTATTTGTTTTATCCATGTCGTCCATCAATTTTTCCAAGTTATTCTAAGGTCTAAGCCAAAAAATGAGACACATCCAAATCTCAAGTGGACCACACCGATTGAATGCCCATCATGAAAATTTTCCTTTGGCCCACTGTAATGTTTATTTTCTAACTTATTAATTATGTAAAAAAAAAAAAAAAAAAAAAAAAAAACAAACAAACAAACATGGATGAAGGGAAAACATAAAGATCACCTTCCTCTAAAACTTTGGTAGCCCCTAAGAAGTATTTAATGGAGAGCATTGAATTACCACTATTTCCTATGGTGTGGTCCACATGACAATTATATCTACCTCATTTTTTTGGTGCAAAAGTGATGAATTGAGTGAAATTATGAGAATTAGTCATTGGTCCAATGTAAATCTTGTGTTAAAATGTTTAAATTTTTTAAAGATTTATTTTGTTTCATAAACGAAACTGTCGAAATCATTACACAACACCAGTGGCTACATTTTTCAAACAGGTCTATGTAGCGAACGGTTGTTTACCGTGCAACCGATACGAGTAGTCCTCTCAAACAACTACTTTATAGTAACGGATTGTTTGGGACAACTCACACCAACTATGATTACTCATTCGTTACAGTATGTGCGGTCATTATCTTCTAGATGGGACCATGATCCCGGTGAATTTTTTCAAAATGGATCAACGACTTAGATAAAAAAACATATATCACGTTGGGTCCCATAGAGCCGCTAACAGGATCATGGTTTCTAGGTAGAAATCGAATTGAATTATGAGTTACTTAGTACCCTTTTATCATACTGAGTAAACTCAGTCGGGCCCCTAATGTGTGGATCAAGATGACATTTGTGTGGCCTTTTCATCTAGGTATTAATTACCTTATGAATGGGTTGGATGGCAAATAAACATTTTGGTATAATCCATGAAGTTTTTAATGGTGGGGACTTAATCACAACTATTTCCTGTGGTGTGGTCCACCTATGATTTGAGTCAAATTCATTTGGTACCTTAAATCCATTCATTTTTAGCTTTCAAAATGGTTTGATGGTGTGGATTCAAGGTGTATACATCATTGTGGGTTCTGTATATCCACGTGGTCCATATGTTTTTAAATATCATTTTAGGTCTTGATAAGAAAGATAAAATAGATCCAAATCTTAGGTAGACCAGAATACATGCAACAGTGGTAATCGACCATTAAAAACTCCTCGTGGGCCACAAAAGTTTTGGTTCAATCTGATATTTGTGTAGTTTCTTCATCCAAGTCTTTATGACCTTATCAACAGGTTGGATGGAAAATAAACATTCTAATGCCCCCATGAATATTTTAATGGTGGGAATTCAGTCACAATAGTTTCCTTTGTATGGTCCACTTAATGTTTGTATCTGCTTCAATTTTTGGATCCTACGCTAAAATGAGCTTTAAAATGGATGGGGTGGCGTAGATGTAAGGCACGTACATCACAGTGGGCCACACAGTTAAGGATCCACTGACCTTGGTGGATATGAGGATCCACCAAAAGCGCCCCCGCGGATTTCTTGCTAAAGCCTTTCCTAGGCAGTTTCTACGCTGGTAACCTAAGTGGGGCCCACCGTGATGTTTGTGAGAATCCACCTTGTCCATCCATTTTTGTAACTCATTTTAAGACGTGCAACAAAAAAGAGCCGAATCCAAGACTCAAGTGGGTCAAAAACGTGATGAATGAACTTCCATAGTATAAATGAGCAAGGAAGTGACACAGAAGGACCATTACTAAAGTGACATCACCAAGTTCCTTAGGGCCCACAATGATGTATGTGTTGCATCCACACCATCCATCCATTTGGAGAGACCATTTTAGGGCTCGATGAGGCGGTTCCAAAGCTCAAGTGGACCAAACAATAGAAAATAGTGGGGACAGTAACGCCCACCATTGAAACCTTTCTACCGTCCACCATGATTTTTTTAAGATCCAACCTATTCATAAGCTAACACAAACATGGACGAATAGAAAACACAAATATCTGCTTGATAAAAAACATCTGTGGTAATCAAGATGTTTTTAATGGTAAGCATTCAATCCTCATTGTTTTCTATGTGAGAACCACCTTGATGTATTTCTTGTATATCCACATCATCCATCTGTTTTCTCGTCTCATTTTATGACGTCATACCAAACATTAAGAAGATCCAAAACTTAGGTGGACTGTACCATTAGAAACAGTGATAAATGATAGTTAATAACTTTTTATTTACCACAAAAGTTTTGGATCAAGTTGATCTTTGTATTTTCCCTTCATTTAGATCTTCTTGATAGTATCAACATTTTGGATGGAAAGTATAAATCATAAATGCCTTTTTATGGGCTCTTTGGAATTTTTAATGCCGAGGCACTCAATGTCCAATTCTTCCTCTGGGTTGGTCCACTTGAGATTTAGATCTGCTTAATAATTGGGACTTTGTCCAAAAAAGAACTAGGGAGATGGATGGACGACGTGGATCTACAAAAGAAATATCAAGGTGGGCCCCACGATAAGGGTAACACCCACTGACCTGTTACCAAATTTCCATCACACATTGAACACTTTCACCGAACTCCTTCGTGGGTGTGAATCCACATGAGAAGACCTAAATTAAGATGTCGAGACTATGAAACCACTTTAACCCCACACTGATACACACTGTACCCCTAAAATAGCACTGATCCATTTCAACTTGCACTACAACCCCTTTATTACACGTGGAACGCTGTCACCGAACTACGAGCGGGTACATATCCACCAAAGAAGACGTTGCATTAGGGTACCGACACTCCAGAACCACTCTAACCCCACACTGATGAACACCGTCACACACTCAACTCTCAAAATATTAACAGTTCACTCCGACTAAGACTGCAACCCCTTCGATCGCACGTCGAACGCTTTCAGCGAACTCCTTCCTAGATGTGCAACAAATCGAAAAGATGCAACATTAGGATTACGATACTACGGAACCACTACAACTCCACAACGATGAACACTGATGCACACCGTACTCCTAAAATAGCACTGATCCATTTTGACTTACATTATAGCCCCTTCTATCACATGTGGAATAATGTCACTAAACTACGAGCAGGTGTGTATCCACCTAACAAGACGCTACATCAGGGTACCAATACTCCGAAAGCACTCAAACCCCACAACGACAAACACCGACACACACTGAACCCTCAAAATAATAACGATTCACTCAGACTTAGACTGTAGCCCCTTCGATCACACGCCGAACACTTTCACTGAACTCCTTCCTAGGTGATTATTCACCCAAGAAGACGTATCATTAGGGTATCGAGACTACGAAACCACTCTAACCCCACACCGATGAACACCGACGCACACCATACCCTTAAAAAAGCATTGATCCACACTGACTTGCACTGCAACCCCTTCGATTGCACATGGAAGACATCACCGAACTACGAGCAGATGCATATCTACTCAAGAAGACGTTGCAAACCGACACTCCAAAAGCACACCGACAAACACCGACATGCACCGAACCCCCAAAATAGTAACGGTTCACTCCGACTAGGACTGCAGCCCCTTCGATCGCATGTCGAACGCTTTCGTCGAACTCCTTCCAAAGTGCGTATCTACCTGAGAAGACACAACATTAGGGTATCGAGACTTAACAACACACCAACAGACATTGATGCACACTGTACCCCTAAAATAGCATTAATCCACTCCAACTTGAACTGTAACCCCTTCGATCGCACGTGGAATGTTGTCACCGAACTACGAGCAGGTGCATATCCACTCAAGAAGATGCTACATTAGGATACCG
Source organism: Liriodendron chinense (assembly GCA_003013855.2). NCBI lineage: Eukaryota > Viridiplantae > Streptophyta > Magnoliopsida > Magnoliales > Magnoliaceae > Liriodendron > Liriodendron chinense. Next base: position 174,064 of record PVNU02002280.1, read on the forward strand.
ACACTTCGAAAGAACTCTAACCCTACACCAACGAACACTGACACACACCGAACCCCCAAAATAGTAATGGTTCACTCCGACTTGGACTGCAGCCCCTTCGATCACAAGTCGAACGCTTTCACTAAACTCCTTCCTGGGTGTGTAACCACCTAAAAGACACAGTAATAGGGTACTGAGACTACGAAACCACTCTAAACCCACACCATCGAACACCGACGCACATTGTACCCCTAAAATAACACTAATTCACTCTGACTTGCACTATAATCCCTTTGATTGCACATGGAACGCTGCCACTGAACTACGAGCGGGTTTGTATCCACCCAAAAAGACATTACATTAAGGTACCAAGACTCCAAAAATAATCCAACCCCACATCAATAAATAACGACACATAACAAACCCCTAAAATAGCATCGATTCACTCCAACTTGCACTACAACCCCTTTGACCGCACATTGAACGTTCTCAACGAATTACGAGTGGATGCATATCCACCTGAGAAGACACTGGATAAGGGTATCGAGACTTCAGAAGCACTCTAACCTTACATCGACAAACACCGACTAACTTGCTCCTATAATACTGATCTACTCCGACTTGCATTGTAGTCCCTTTGAACGTACATCGAACCCTTTAGTTGAACTAGGAATGTATGTGTATCTATAAGAGAGAAGACCTTATGTCAGGGTGTGGAGACTCTAAATACACTCGAACCTTACACAAAACCCCTAAAATAGCATTGATCTACTCTGACTCGCACCGCAGCCCCTTCAATTTCACATTGAACATTTTCACCGAACTACAACTACATGAGTATCCACTTGCGAATACGCAACATTAGGTTAGAAAGACTTTGGAAATAATTCAACCCCACACCATCAAACAACGACAGACACTAAACCCTTAAAATATCATTGATCCACTCTAATTTGCACTGCAACCCCTTCGATCGCACCTCGAACGCTTTCACTGAACTATGTGTGGATGTGTATCCACTTGAGAAGATGCTGCATCAAAGTACGAAGACTTAAAAAATACTCTAACCCTATACCGAGGAACACCTACGCACACCGAAGCCCTAAAATAACACTGATACACTCTAACTTCTACTGCAACCCCTTTGAATGCACATCGAACGCTTTTATCAAACTAGTCATGGGTGTGTATCCACCTAGGAAGACATTGCATCATGGTATAAAGACTCATGACACGCTCAAACCACACATTGACACACACCGATCCACAACGACTTGCACTATAGTTCCTTTGAACGTACGTCGAAGTCCTTTACTGGCCCACAGTGAATGCATGTGGTTTATCCACACCATCCATCCATTTTTTCATCTTCTTTTTTTAGTGTGGTAGAAAATTGAAACATATCGAAAGCTAAAGAAGAACACAACAGAGGAAATAATTAGAATAATATTTTAGTAATAGACCTTTAATGAACTCTTTCTTATGGTGTGGTCCACTTAAGCTTTAGATATTCTCCTTTTTTAGCTGAAGCCCTAAAATTATAATCTAAAATGGATGGACGGAGTGGATAAAACACATAAGTTAAGGTAGGCCAACACAGCTTACTAAGGAATTGGTATCCTCCATGATTAACCAAAGACTATGCAACCTTGTACTTAACAACGACCTTGCAACTCTTACCATGAGTCATACCTTGATGTATTCATGCTGTTAGCCTTGATCTATGCTGTTCATTTGAAATTACAGATTATTTTGTAATGATCTTAAACAAATGAGAGACAGATCAAACAATCAAGTGGTCCACACCGTCTTAGATTACATTTAATGGTCCATACTTAACTCACTATTGATACGTTCTACAGCTCACCTTCCACTCAAATTTGCCTCATTTTTTCCAATGATATAAAAGAGGATGGAAAAACTGATGGAAGGTATTGATCAACACATTCAATGAAGGTGGGCCCCACTTTCGAGATTTAAAGGCACCGGCATTTTCAGGGTTAAAGTTGTAATAAAAGAACTTTGCAAGGGTAACAACATCAATTTAGAAACTGATTCAGACTCTTCTGAACAGAAGGCGCGAGTAGGCTTCTTTTATATTTGTATTTTTATGGTGCATTTGTGAAAAGACAAAAGTAACCTCAGTGTGCTTTTAGCTTAATCTACAAGTGCTTGTAATAGATCCAGCCTCATGTTTATTTACCATCCTTCTTGTTCATAAAGTCACCTAGCCGTGGGTAAGGTCCCACATGTGTGGTGTACAGACCCCACCATGGTGTTTATTTGCCATCTCACCTGTTTAGAGGGAAATAAAAAATATCGGGTCGATCCCTAACCATTGGGGCCCACTTGATGAATGTGCTTTCCGCCATACCTTGTAGTGCTATCTCCAACCCTGGGGTCCATCTTGATATGCGTATGTTATCCATGTTTTCCATGGGCCACCATAGCGTTTGTGCATGTTCTAGCCGTCCATCAGGACCACCTTGATTTTGGGCTTGATCCAAATTGCCCACGCTTTGGATCCACTTAGATGTATATCCATGTTGTTCAAGTATGGACCCAGCATGATGCTTGTATATATCTTATCCCGCTGTGTGGCTCGCATGTTGTGTGTGTTTTAGCTCGGTTGTTTGATCGTTGTGTAGCCCCCCTAGATACCTATGTTTACCCCATGTGAGTCAGATACAAGCTTAGTGGACCACACCGAATGGTAACCATTGAATCTCTATCGTTGAAACCTTTTTGTAAGCCCTTTGCAATGTTTAATCGCCATCAAGCTTGTAAGAGTGGCCCACTTTAATGTCAAGTTGCCTACCCAGCACGCTGAAAGGTCACATAGATCTACACGGGAATCCTTAAAGTCTGCTTGATCCAAGTCATATGACTCGCTATGTGGAGTTATCAAGCCTACCATAGGAAAATTTAATTTATTACATGAAAAAGGGCTGAGAAAGCCCACCTATTGTTGGCAAATTCACCTTGTTAACTCACCCTATTAAAGTCCGCTTGATCCAAGTCATATGACTCGCTATGTGGAGGTATCAAGCCTACCATAGGAAAATTCAGTTTATTACATGAAAAAAGGGGTTGAGAAAGCCCACCTATTGTTGGTAAATTCACCTTGTTAACTCACCCTATTAACTCACCTTGTTAACTCTTCCTGTTAACCCCCCTTGTTGACTCACCTTATTAACTCACCTTGTTGACTTAGCTTGTTATATACCCATATGACTCACTCCATGAGGTATGTCCTACCCTTGTACCCAGCTTTTAGGACCACAACATCGTGTGTATCTCTTCCACATTGTCCATTTACCTTTTTGGGATGAGTGTGCAGTCCATCCTTGATGTTAGTATGCCATCTAGGCCGTCCACTATGTGGAGCCTATCTTTGTGTGTGGGTTAGATCCATAGTCCTATAGACCCCATCATGTTGCCCATCTACCTCAAGACTACCTTATCATTTATGTCCCACTGTCATGTTGTTTGTATGCCTTGCAACCCATCCTATGGTATGTGTCTCATATCCATGTCATCCCTCTTATGGACCATTGTTGATGAGTATCCCGTCTGTACTGTCAGACCATGGGGCCTAGTCTGATTTTGTCTATTCTATTCTTGTCACCCGAGTAGGGCTTATCTTCGATGTGTCGGTAGTATATCCAACCATTCCCTTTCTTTTAGGTCATGCTGGTGTTAAGGCTAGATCCACACTGTTCGATTGTGAGACCCTATATATTGTTGTATACCGTCCATTTTGAAATTGCACTTTTTGGTCTCACAACTTAAGGTGTTATGTGTGCAGAAGCTCATCAGAGCTACTAGAATCATAGATAAGTCCTAAAGGGAGGGTGAATATGACCACTTAAAAACTAATGCCTTAATTAAACCAATTTACCAATTTAAACTAATCAAGATAAATAACACTTAGGCTTCCAAGCCAAATGAATCCAAATCACATAAACTACAAATGATTTAACTATTAAGCTACTAATTTATGGAGAAGTGAAAATACAACTTGTGTATGCTAACAATCAAGTGCCTAACATACAATCCATTCAAGCATTCATAGAATTCACCAATTAAATAAACAATACATGAAAAAAAATGTGCTCAAATAACAATCACAAACACAAGCATGTACAATGGTTCGGTTTCCCTACTCCATTCTCGGCATCCACAGTACTCTTCACTAGAGTACACAGGATTTCACTATAGGTGTTTCAATAAGTTCCATCTAACCTAGGAGTTTTAACTAGGTTCCCTTCAACCTTTACAATCTCACACAAGGACCGACTCCATCAAAGACTAAGTTGTTTTTCTATCAACTAATCAACAACCACTAGCGGTCCTAATCCAAGGCCCTAGGTTTACTCCCACCCATATTCGGTGGCTCCCCTTGGAAACTTTGATTTAAACCCTACACAAGGGTCAAGGACCTGCACAAGAACCTATCAAGTTTGGCAAGTCAAACTATACACTCAATCCTTCACAAGGAAAGAGTGTGACTTGGACTCTTATAATTAACAACTTACTTGTCCGATTGAGCTCGTTTTAATGCACCGTTCTTGAGATGCTTCTTCATACTCTTCCGTGCTTGAATCTACAACTCAATTGCTCCCCTGAACTTTAATGTTGATCTCCTTTGACTTCAACGATCGACTTGCCTTGTATGTGATGCTCTGGTGAGGTGACCAAGGCAAAGGGAGGTTGGTTAAATCCCTACAACTAATAGGTAGTTTTTCCTAATTAGGGATTTAAGTAGATAGGCGTCTCTATAATATATAGGTTTAAACAAAGGATTTACCTATTAATTTGAGTCTAAACTTTAGAGAATGTTAAAACCGATGTGAATCACCAATTTAAGCATGGAATGCTCATTAGTGTGAATGATCACAAGGAAGAAGGCATGAATCCCTTTGGGATAGATCCAAAGAGGTTTAGGAAGTATTGGAATACACTAGGGTAGTTTTCTTACTCATCTACAAAGAAATTCAGAATGTATTTATATAATAAAAGGCCCCGACAGATCTATTACAAACAATGTTAGTCGACCGACTCGATTTATCAATTGACCGACTCGATATATCAGCCGACCAAGCACTTATGACGGTTCTATAACGGCTAGTTTCTGGCCATTATCGGTCGACCAAAACCCAGTTCATCGATTGCCGAAAACTCGATCAATTGGCCTAGTTTGTCGTTAGACTGTTTTGTGGTCATTATCGGTTGATCGAGCACATCTTGATCAATCACCCAAAATTCAATCGCTTGGCTTGTTCTGTCGTTGGACAATTTTGGCCATTGTTGGTCGACCAAACCTCGTTCGCCGGTCCCCCAATATCCATCGTTTTATTGTTGTTTAGGATTTCTATTTTACAACAATTATGCACCTCTTTTAGCCTAACTTAAACATGTTCAATTAAGGGTTCTAAGGCTAAGCTAAGGAAGATGACCTAGGATTTTCCTATTAGGTTAAGGTTGTTTTGGAATAAAGGTCTAAGGCTAGGTTTACCAAGGCACCTCATGATTTACCTGTGTCTTCGACCTTAATTCTTCAAGTCTTTGGTCTTCAAATCTTTCTATGGAGGCTTAGCCGACTCAAGACATCCTAGCTCACGTTATAGACAAACAAAGTGGCACAAACAAGTGCACTAACACATTTATGGTCCTACCTCATTTATGTGTAATTGTGTTATATGTGAATTCCCTTTTATGCTGTTTTTAGTATAACTTGTCGCGACACGTACTTAGAGTTGTACATGAACTGAGTTGGATTGTAAAGCTCGCTTGGCTTGGCTTGAAAAAGCTTGATTTGGCTCGATTCGAAAGGTGGATCAAACTAAATCGAGCCTAATTTTGGGCTTGTTGAAAATTCGAGTCGAGCTCAAGCTAACCTGAGCTCAATTCGGCTCGATTCGAACCAGGTTCGGATCAGCTCAGTTTGATTTTATAAATACATATATATATATATATATATATAATATTTTAAGCTCACCCTAAACCTAATTTCATTCGAACGCCCTCCCCCTTTTGTGTTTTTCCCACAACCCGCCAACGCCGAGAACCCAGTTGGTGGTGCCCGACCACTGACCATCCAGCAGACCCTCGACAGATCTCTCTCTCTCTCTCTATCTCTCTCTCTCTCTCTTTCTCCCCCCCCCCCCACCCATCATCTTCATCTCCCCCCTAACCTGGCTCGACTCTTTAAAGCTTGATTCAGTTCGAGCTGGCTCGAACTTGGCTCGAAAGCTCGACCAAGCCAAGTAGAGTTGGCCATACTTGCTCGAGGACCAAACTGAGCTGAGCTCGAGCCCAGGTAGTCAGCTGGTCGAGCAAAGCCAAGCTAGCAGATAGATTCAATTCAGTTCGTGTACAACTGAATCACGTATTATTGTCTGAAATACTTTCATGTCATCTGTATATCATATGTTTTGACAACTAGCTCGCATATGTGATGAGTATGCATCTTGATTCACCCATTGATAGTTGGGGATTGCTAAGGCATAAAGGCATTCATATAGCATTCGAGATAAAGTGGCACTAATTCACGTGCCCTACGTCTTGAACCTCTCCAATAGGTATGAGACTATTCGAGGATAGGAGCCTATTATCCTAACTTACACTGCATGTTAGGAATAGTTTAGAATGTCTTATAACCCTTGGTGTGATATTCCCTAGTTAGCGACACCCGAACTATGACTTGACCATTCATATGTTCCCATCATGTAAAACTAATCTCAAATAGGTTAGACAGATTGCCCCATTGCCTTCATGGTCGATTGACCACATGTCGGCACTCATGTTGTATACTTCACTCATCGCGTCATGTATGCTTGGCTCATCTGATTATTTTGTATTATGCCTGGCAATGACGGCCATAATTGTCCCGCACTTCATTACCAGTTGACGGTGATCTTACATTTAAGACCCTACAGCCTTAGGGTGCTCTTTGGAGACTTGCACGGGCATGTTGTAACACCCGTACCATAATTAGCCCTCCGTACACCTCATTTCCGAACTCGGCATACTCGGAACAGTCCAAACCGGCAAGTTTCGATCAGGCACCTTATTTTAGTACCACAACTACCCGAGACTTGTACCCCGGCGACTGCGCGGGCGTTACGACTCCGACGCCTCGCGACACGCTCCGTTTCGATATCTAGTTTGAAAGATGCGTACTTGTGCGCAATCTAGGCGGGCCACGCTACACATGCATGGTGTGGGCCCCACTTGCACAAATCCCTAGGTTGTCCCATCAATCAATCAATCAAGTGTCTCATCAAGTACATCTCTCTCTCTCTCTCCTCACAAGTCAATTAAGCCCATACCTCAGCTATCCACTCTCATAAATGCCCCTTCCCCCTTGCTATCATCATTTCCTTTCCAAATACCATCTATGTCCCAAAGCCCCTACCACCACAAGAAGGCCATACGAAGCCACTTTCATTAGAGAAAGAAAGAGAGAGAGAGAGAGAGAGAGAGAGAGAGAGAGAGAGAGAGAGAGAGAGAGAGAGAGAGAGAGAAAGAAAGAGAGAGAAAGAGAGAGAAGTAAGAAAAGAAAGAGATTAGTGAGTGAGATTGGAAGGTCAAGAGAGAGTTTTTGGTGAGCTTAGGTGACTATAGGAGGACATCTACCCCATCAAGCCGTCCGATCGACTATCCGACCCGATCCAACCGTCCATTTTTCGGGTGAGTGCTAAGGGGGGATATAAACTCCCTTTTTCCCTTATTTTCCCTTCATATTTTGGGCCCACAAGTGGGCCATGCTGTGAGACAGCGTGCCCCGCACACTGCCACGACATGGACCACCTTGGGTGGCCCACTGTAGACACCCCACCTTCGGCTACACTGTTGGTAGAGATAGCTGGATGAATGGAGGACCATACCCCCAAATCCCAAGTCCAAACTCAGCCAAACTCACCCTCGTAAGCCCCAATCCATAGCCCAACTCAAGCCTGAACCCAGTCAAGCCGCCCCTGAACATCAGCCTGAAGAACCCCCCATAAGAAAAACCAGTCAAAAAATCCCAAAAAGTCAAACTCACTAAGTCAACTCGCTGAGTCAACCCACTGAGTTAACCCATTGAGTCAACCCGCTAAGTCAACTCGTCGAGTTAAAACACCGAGTCAACCCGCCAAGTCAAATCACCGAGTCGACCCGCTGAGTCAACTCATCGAGTCAACCCACCGAGTCAAAACAGCAGCCCTGAGACATATCCGTACCACACGTTGGAAACCGAGGAGCGTCCGTACCTATTTATGAGAACTGCCACTGCCCTCTGCTATAAATTCACCTCTCCCCTCCTCATTTCAACAGACAATCCAGCCCAGAGAGAGCCCGTCCGTTCCGAGTTTCCTTCTCCACCCCTTAACCCATTTTTCCACTAAGGAGAGCCCGAGTGAGGAGAGCCTAGCCCTGGTCCAGCCTAGCCTGACCACTGGTCCAAGTCTCCCAAGCCATCCAAGTCTTGATCCAGCCACTCAAAGCCAATCCTTGCGACACCTCCGTCCATCTAGCTACTCTTTTACCACCATCATCTCATTCACATCTAACATAAGTGCAGTATTTACTTTTCTTCCAACCTTCCTGCTTCACTACGAGCACCTTGATTATTCAAACACACTGCATGCATCTCGCATAAAGCACCTGTCAGTTCGAGCGTATGCTCTGGGCTTGCCTGTTAGTGGAACCTGCTCATCAGAAACTCTTACTGTTCAGACCCGCTTTCATATACATATCACTACAAGCACTTTGATCATTCAAATACACAGCATGCATTCCACATAAAGCACCTGTCAGTTCGAGCGTATGCTCTGGGCTTGCCTATTAGTGGAACCTGCCCATCAGAAACTCTTACTGTTCAGACCCGCATTCATATACATATCACTACAAGCACTTTGATCATTCAAATACACAGCATGCATTCCGCATAAAGCACCTGTCAGTTCGAGCGTATGCTCTGGGCTTGCCTGTTAGTGGAACCTGCCCATCAGAAACTCTTACTGTTTAGACCTGCATTCATGCATCATGTCATCTATGAGAATATACGAGGATTAAATTAGACTTTCAAGTATTAGTTCGATTCTGTGAAGTAGAGACCGTACTTCGATACGGGTAGTGTGTGGGGTGCTTAACCTCTTCCCACCCTGTAACCGTGATCCCTTACCTCGAATCTCTGGCTCAGATCAAAAGGAGTCATTTTAGAGGAAGTAATCTTCGGATCCTCTTCTCTAACGTTTCTACGAGGTCTAGCCGACTGTAGATTCGAAGTAACTGGCTAGTGGCGACTCTGGTCTTATATAAACTCATTTAAACACATCCAGCTTAAACATGACTACCAAACAAAGCCCTCGAGAACAAGGCAAGCCAGTGGCACAAACGGCGATTCGCGTGCACGCACCTCCTCTTCTTCTTTTCCCGAAAGGAAAAGGGACAAACGTCGTGTGGGAGCGCGGAACGGCGAGGGTCCACAGAATGGTGACTCCACTGGGGATGAATTAGTCCCACTAGTCGTGATCCGACTTGAAAAACAGAATCCTTCCCATACTTGAAAGTCATTAGTCCTCATACAATCTCATCTACATAGCATTCTACCCAAAACCCAAAAAAATAGAAAACCCTAAAACCCAAAAAGAGCAGAGTATAGTCCTCACTATTGCGCCTCCTCGGGCTCAACGTGTTCGAAAACAACTTCCCTTCCGCAGCATAATCCGCACTCGGGCACAGCAAGCCATGTCCGACCACGAAGAAGAAACTCATCTCTTCCCTGCTCTTGAGATGACCGAAGTGCAACCTCAAGCGCAACAGCCCATTGATAATACGCCAATCATACAAGAATTGGCACAAGGAATGAGAGCAATGCAAGAAATGCTCTTGCAATTCATGCAAGCACAAACCACTGCAGCAACCAACAATCAGGTTGGCCCGGTTCAGCAATCTCAGAAGCCATGCCGGGTCCCTCAAGCCTCCAGTTCAAATCAAGCTCAACCATCGGAGTCTGCCCAAGACTACCGACAGCAGCCGTCTCAGCCCTTCACTATGGGGCATCCTCCTCAATACCTTCTCGCGACGACAGGGCCATCTCAGAGCACTCCCGTCACAGGGACTTCCAGTCAGCTTCCAGTCAATCTTACAAACAACAGTCTCAGTAGATCTCAGCATGTCCCCACCGAGGGGACCCCTTTTCAATTTCAGCACATCCCCGCCGATGGGATTTCAATTCAATTTCCAGCAACAGATACAGCACTGGCGAATTCCCACAATGGGGGTCAATGTCAAGCCCACATCAATCAGCAGACAATGGTGAATACCCAACAAGGGGGTCACTTCCCAGCATCTCAACCTCCTGCAAACAGGAGCACTTTTCAATTCCAGCACATCCCCGCCGATGGGATCCCAGTTAATTTTCTCAGCAATCTTCAATTCAGCAATCTCCAGTTAATTTCCAGCAAGTTCCAGTTCAACCTTCAGTACAGTCTCCAGTTCAGTTACCATCATTTCAAGCACAAGTTCATCAGAATCCAGTTCAGTCATCAAATCAATTTCAGCAACCCGCGGTTGCTTTTCAGCAAGCACATAGGGTCGAAGACATTGACCACTATGCCGAAGAAGAACGTGCCTTACTCCAAGAGGCACCAGTCGCTCGAACAGATCATTCAGGACTGGACAAGTTGCGGGAGCAGTTCCAGATCTTACAAAACCAGCTTCAGTGACAACAAGGAATCGATTTACCTTCGACCAAGTTCAGAGACTTGTGTCCTTTCCCAGATGCTCAAGTACCTCAAAACTTTGAGGTACCAAAATTCAAAAGATACAATGGCAGCGGTTGTCCCACAGCACATCTTAAGGCCTTCTGTGGAGAGCTGAGTGCAATCTCAGGAAATGAAGGGGCCCTCATTCGTTTGTTCCAAAAATCTCTGAAGGGCGATGCCCTAGATTGGTACACCTCATTGGACTGCCACCGCATCAGGACATGGGAACAACTTTCCCAGGCTTTCATCGACAGATTCGCGTACAATCTCAACATGGCACCCAGAAGAGCCAACCTCGCAGCTCTCAGGCAAAGGAGTGATGAAACGCTATCAGCCTATGTGGGACGTTGGCGAGCTATGGCAGCCAGAATGCGGACACCTATCGACGACGAAGAACAAATCTCCATGATTGTTCATTCAAAATATCCAAGCATATCTAGATATCTCATCTCACATCCATATGCGAATTTCTCACAGTTGATCCGTGCTGGAGAGCAAGTCGAAGCGGGAATCCATGCCGAGATAATCTCCCCATGGCCTCATCAAGACATTCCAGTCAAAAGAAACAGAGTGGAAGGAAGACCTATCGGGTATGGGAACGGAAACCGCAGCGGTTCTCATCCTCACCCGACAGAGGTAAACAACATCAGCACCACTGCTCAGGGTACTCAACATGCTCCCCCACAGGGACGTCAACAGTATCAGCAGAACCAGGTTCAGCACTAACCTCAGAGATATCAACCATGACCAAATCCGCAACCACAGCCACAACAACCTCGACAGCAGCAGCAGTTCAGAGGAAACGGTCAGTACCCATACCAGAATAGGCAGAATTACAGGGAGCTCAGGAAGTTCACTCCACTTACTCAACCACTTAGTCAAGTCATGACTATGCTGGTACAAAAACAGTTACTCACTCTGATGACACCTAGGCCTCCTCCTCATCCTTTGCCTCCAAACTACCGAGAAAATGAGTACTGTGCCTACCATCAAGGGCTTGGCCACACCACTGATTGATGCTTTACTTTGAAGAATGCCATACAAGATCTGATCGACGAACGAAAGATCGTCATTTCGGTCCCTGGAACTCCTGCAGCAGCTCCCACTAACATTCTTTAGAATCCTCTGCCTCAACATCAGACGGACCCCAGTTCGTCTCGAGGCCCCACCGTCAACAGCATAGAAGAAGGAGAACGCCTCGATCGCTTCTTCTCCCCCATCCAATCCATTCATGCCTACACTTATGAGCCGACAAATCCTCCTCCGATCTTGCAAGGGCCAAGTCCCTTTCTTCCTTCAGTCTCCGAGCCAGTAGTACTCGAAGGAACACTTCCATATGATGTGCCAGTTATTCAAGGGGCATCTTACAGCCCTTCATGTTGGGAGCCAGTCGTCTTGGAAGGAGCACAATCATACATCGAGCCTACATACGAACCTGTCATCTTGCAAGGGGCCACTCCAGTTCAAGAACAATCCAATCCGCAATGGAGGGATTATACTCATCAGCAGCAAGAGCCCATTATCTTAGAAGGAGCTCCTCCATTTGAGCCAGTCATATTGCAAGGGGCAAATCCCGGAGGCGTGTCAATCACACTACGGCAGCTGGGACGAACAGAGAAACCTCCTGCCATATCAAGAGGACCAGTATTCATTCCATGGGAGCCTCCTGCTCCAGGAACGGTCAAGCCAGGACTGCAACCTTATGTGATCTATGAAGACAAGCCTCGATATTACTCCTTCAGCACAGGTAACAATGTAGTTCTCAAGGCAAAAGCTCCGTACGAGGAAGATCTGGTGCCCACACTAGCACCATCGCAAGAACAGATGGTCCTAGAGGGCAAAGGTGAGGAAAATTATAAAGAGGTCCCATGGCACTATCCAGAATGTGCGGAAGTGGGAAACATGAATCCCAATGGACGTTGCATCCGAAGAGATAATCAAAACAGAGGAGATTCCAAAGGCGCGCTCTCAGGCCTCGGCAAAAAAAATGAAGCCGCATACGATGTGGCGACTCAGCTCAAGTCAATCCCTGCTCAAATCTCAGTATGGGAGCTACTCTGCACATCTCGCATACACCGAGAAATGTTTGCCAAAACCTTGAACGATGCTCACGTCTCCTCCGATACGGCACCAGAGATGATAGCATTGATGATTGGACAACTCCTGGCTCCACGAGCCATCACCTTCACCGATAATGAGTTACCACCAGAAGGACGTGATCATGGGCGATCCCTCAACATAGCCTTACGATACAAAGACCTCTGCGTCCCGCTGGTCCTTATCGATAATGGCTCAAGCTTAAACGTCTGCCCGCTCAAGACCGCGGAACGTCTGGGAATCAATCCTTCTTCATTCCGACCCAGCACCATATGTGTCAAAGCATTCGACAACACCCGCCGATCAGTGGAAGGGGAGGTCGACATAGAGGTACAGATAGGTCCGGAAGTCTCCACCATCACATTCCAAATTCTAGATATATCAGCCTCTTTCAACATGTTGCTCGGACGACCTTGGCTGCATAAGGTTGGAGCTGTGCCATCAACCCTGCATCAACGAGTGAAATACATCTATGGAAATCAAGTGATCTCTATTCATGCAGAGAAGGAGCTCATCATTCCTTCCAATGCTGCTGCCATTGAACCAGACATCCCGGTCATCGATATCCAGCACTCTGAAGAAGACTTCCCATTTCACAGTTTCGAATTCGAGACCGTGAACTCTATCGCCAATCCAGAACCGATAAGTGTGGACCGTGTCTTTTCACCGGCAGAACGTTTGAGCCTCAAATACCGAATGAAGAATCATTTCAAGTCTAGAAAGGTACCGCTGATATATAACCAATGCAAATGGGGACTTGGATACAGGGCAATCTTCATGGACCAAGGAAGGAAGAAATTTCGGTGCTCACCCATCCAATTTGTCAAGCCAGGAGAACCTTGCAAAGATCCAGGAGGGAATCAACCGACTGCACTACACAAAGGCCTCCCGATGAGCCTAGCTTGGGCCACGTGGCCCCCCATTCGATGGGATCAGATTCTCGAACCGTCTAAACCTCCAGAAGAAGAAGGAAATGATGAAGATGAAGAAGGAAGTCAAATACAGCAGCTTCAGGACCAGGTTACTCTGACACCTGCTCCCAACCAGGGGCACAACCTGCCCGTTTCAATTTCAGCCAGTCAGGGTCACAACTTGCCCATCTCAGCATCAATCAGCAAGGGGCACGACTCGCCCATCCCTGCAGAATCAACACCATCAATCATCAGCCAGGGGCAGAAGTAGCCCATTCATTGGACCAAGAAAGGGAAATGGCCAGCCCTGGATTGGTCCGATGTTCAGATTCCAAACTTGTGTCTCACTACGGAACCAGATGAACTGCAATGCGAGGTAAGTGATCCGGGAGGGACTGAGTATGACTCAGATCTCGAACCCAACCAGCGAGAAATCATGGTCATTGGGCCAGACTGTGATTCTTCGCCCGAATCATCAACCCCCACCTCTTCAGGGGAGGAAGTGTCGGGTCCTGAACGGTCATCCATTCCCCTAACTCTTGAATAAGCCAAAGAGCCATCTGAGGGCTCTGGTTTCCAAAAAAAATGCCTGTTTAAGCAGCGACCGAAACTTTGGAACAAGCTGGGCTCAATCATGGTCTGCAATGCCCACTTGTTCAAAGTCCCGTAAATTTTGAAAATCTAAAAAAATAAAAAACTTTCAAAAGTTAAAAACATCTAGCATTTCCATTTCAGAAAAATCTCAAAAACCAAAAAACATTTCTTTTCCTGCATTCAATAGTGTGCCAAGTTCGTCTAAAGAGTCACATGAGTTTGAAGTCGAATCATATGATTTTGACATCGAATTAGACTTTGAGCTCATGGGTCTAGACAAAGCTCGGGATGAGGAAGATGATGATCCGGCTCCCGAACTAGAGGATCTCCTCAAAAGTTTGAATCCAAAGCCAATGTTGTAGCCGATGATTTCGAGATAGTAAACTTGGGGACACCTGAGATCCCTAGGGAAGTACGCATTGGAAAATCGTTGCCACCAGAGATGAAGCAGAGAATGATAGAGTTCCTAGCTCCAAGATTGTCCAATTTCGCGTTCTCATATGAAGACATGCCGGGGCTCGATGAAGAGCTCGTTGTACACCATCGCCAACCAAGGCAGATATGAAGCCAGTGAAGCAGAAACTTCGAAGAATGAAGCCAGAATGGGCTCTGAAAGTCCGAGATGAAGTCATCAAACAGTACAATGCGGGATTCTTGGTAGTCTCTAACTCGCCAACATCGTACTAGTACCAAAGAAGGACGGCAAGGTTCGAATGTGCATCGACTTCCGAGATCTCAACAAAGCCAGTCCAAAAGATGACTTCCCTTTGCCACATATCGGCACTCTGGTCGACAACATTGCTGGATATAAGATCTTCTTATTCATGGACGGGTTCTCAGGTTACAATCAGATCAAGAGGGCAATCGAAGATCATGAGAAGGCATCATTTATCACTCCCTAGGGGACTTTCTGTTACAGGGTAATGCTGTTCGGTCTGAAGAACGCAGGAGCAACATATCAGCGAGCAATGACAGCACTATTCCATGACATGATGAACAAAGAGCTTGAAGTATATGTGGACGATATGATCATCAAATCTCGCACAATTGAAGGACACTTTGAAGATCTGAAGAAATTATTCAACAGATTAGAAAAGTACAAGCTCCGCCTCAACCCTAAAAAATGTGTCTTCGGTGCAATGGGGGGTAAGCTCCTCGGCTTTATGGTGAGCGAGGATGGCATCAGGGTCGACGAGACCAAAACCAGAGCAATCATAGAAATGCCCCCTCCTAGAACAGAAAAAGAAATTCGTGGCTTCCTCGGCAGAATTCAATACATCAGTCACTTCATCGCACAGCTCACACCTATTTGTGAGCCCATTTTCAAGCTCCTTCGGAAGAACGTTCCAAAAGAATGGAATGAGGATTGCCAAGTCGCCTTCGATCGCATCAAGAAATATCTCATGAATCCTCCAGTCCTAGTGCCACCCACTCCTGGACGACCGCTACTATCATACATCTCGGTAGCAGCAGAAGCCATTGGCTGTGTCCTCGGCCAGCATGACGAGATCGGGAAGAAGGAACAAGCAATATACTATTTGAGCCGAAAGTTCACTGACTATGAGACCAGGTATTCTCCGATCGAGAAGACTTGCCTCGCCCTAGTCTGGGCAACTCAGCGACTCCATTAATACATGATTGCATTCCCTATTCTCCTACTCGCTCACATGGATCCGCTTAAGTACCTGTTCGAGAAACCGGCACTTATTGGAAGGATAGCTAAATGGCAGCTACTCCTGTCTGAATTCGACATCACCTATGTCACTCGGAAGGCAATCAAGGGATAGGCCCTCGTCGATCATCTTGCCGCCCACTCCCTCCTGGATTATCAACCGCTCAAGACATTCTTCCCTGATGAAGATCTTTTACTTATCGAAGGTGAAGAAAAGAAGAAAAAAGATGAGTGGACATTATTCTTCGACGGCGCAGCAAATTCTAAAGGGAGTGGTATTGGAGCGATCCTCTACTCTCCAGATGATGTCCCTATTCCTATCTCAAGGCGCATAGCATTCGAGTGCACCAACAACATGGTAGAGTACGAAGCATGCATCGCTGGCTTAAGGGAAGCCATAATCTTAGGCGTCAAGAAGCTACGAGTATTTGGAGACTCACAGCTTATCATCAATCAGACCAATGGCGAATGGAAAACCAAGGACGAGAAGTTGATACCATATCATGTGTATCTTGAAAATTTGATCGAGGAGTTCAAAGAAGTCACCTTCTCATACATGCCCAGAGCCAAGAATCAGTTTGCAGATGCTCTCGCTACACTTGCATCAATGCTCGAGATACCAAAAGGAGCTTCAGAATGGGAGCTCATAGTCGAAATTCAAGATGAATTTGCCTTTTGCCTGCAAATAGAAGAAGCCAAAGCTGTCCCTGACAAACCCTGGTATGCTGACATCAAACAATATCTCGAAACCCAGGAGTATCCGGAGTCAGCAACAGCAACAGATCACCGAACCATCCAGCGTTTGACCGGCTAGTTCACCATCAGTGGTGAAATTCTTTACAAGCTATCCTATAATCACATCCTCCTTCGTTGCGTCGATGAAACAGAAGCTGCAAAGATCATGAAAGAAATACACGAAGGAATCTGTGGCCCACACATGAACGGGCACATGATGGCAAAGAAGATTTTACGACTCGGCTACTGTTGGCTCACCATGGAGGCAGACTGCTGCCAGCACGTCAGAAAATGCTTCAAAAGCCAGGAGCATGCGAATCAAATTCATGCCCCCTCATCAGAGTTGTACAACCTGACCACCCCCTGGCCCTTCTCCATGTGGGGACTCGATATCATCAGCAAAATTAGTCCCAAAGCATCAAATGGTCATGAGTACATACTTGTGGCAATCGACTACTTCACCAAGTGGGTAGAGGCAGCCTCCTACACCACGATTGCAGCATCTCAGGTGATCAAATTCTTGAAGAGCAACATCATATGCCGATATGGAATACCCAATGTTATCATCACAGATAATGGGACCCCGTTCGTCAACAAGAAGATGGATGACTTCCTCAGCAAATTCAAGATCCAACATCATCGATCAAGCCCCTACCGTCCTCAGATGAATGGTGGGGTAGAAGCCGCAAACAAGACAATCGTCAGGATACTCGAGAAGATGGTCGTGACCTATCGAGATTGGTCAGATATGCTCCCATATGCACTTTGGGCCTATCAAACGTCTATACGATCTGCTACGGGCGTTACTCCTTTCGAGCTTACTTATGGCATGGAAGCAGTTCTGCCAGTCGAGGTGGAAATACCATCACTACGAGTATTACTAAAAAGCGGAATTGAAGAAGGAGAATGGCAACGGGCCAGATTCGACCAGTTGCAGCTAGCAGATGAAAAGCGCATGCGTGCGCTAAGTCATTCCCAGTGTTATCAGAAAAGGATCGCTCGGGCTTACAACAAGAGAGTCCAAAAAAGAAGTTTCAAGGTAGGCGACATGGTTATGAAGAAGATTCTACCGTCGCACCTTCCGGATCCTAGAGGAAAGTTCAAACCCTCGTGGGACGGGCCATTGATCATCAGAGAAGTACTTCTCGGAGGCACCCTCAGACTCACTAGCATGAGAGGGGTGGATCTTCCTGAGCCAATCAACGCCGACAAGGTGAAGATCTTTCATGGGTAAGTCATTCTGACCTTATTAAGAGTTACCTTAATAGAGCTGAAGTTAAGAGGTCGAAGCTAAAACCTCTGAGAAATCGTTTCTGTCCACCAACAAGTGTTTCAAATAAGGGGATTCAAAAGAAACAAAAAAAAGAGAAAAAAGACTACAAAAGAAAAGAAAAAGAAAAAAGGGGGGGGGGGGGAGAGAGAGAGAGAGAGAGAGAGAGAGAGAGAGAGAGAGAGAGAGAGAGGGAAGCTAAATCAAGGCACCCGAGAAAAATCAACCCAAGAAGAAACACAGTCATCCATCCATTCATCTCAGAAGGGTCTTTAGTTAAGACCAACAGCTATATCATCGTAACTTAGAATAAGGGCTGAAAGACTGTCATCGGCCGGCAACGACGGATTCCCGACCTCTAGCCGCCGCAGTTATCAAAGATTCAAAAAAAGAAAAAAGAAAAAGAAAATGTGTGCCTAAACAAAGAGGGCAGAGTGAAAACCCGAAAGGGCGCTCCGAGTAAAAACAGTGGGCATACAGCGGACTTGGTGAAAACCCGAAAGGGCACTAAGGGTAAAAACAGCATAACTGCCAAGGGGCAGGCAAGATCAAACACCCGGGACGTGGTGAAAACCCGAAAGGGCACCATGGGCAAAAATGACGGGAAAAGGCCGGCTGTGGTGAAAACTCGAAAGAGCGTTGCAGGCAAAAATGGCTCAAATGAAAAAGAAAAAAAAAAGAAAAAATTAAAGTGCAGGTACCAGGAAATCAGACAGTCCAGATCGGTTCGAGCCGTCACAGTTCAAGAACAAGAAGAAGTACAGTCAGGAACGAAGAGCTCTACAAATTTCAACAATCTCAGGAGGCAATAGTTTCCGCTGCCTACACCTCTAGGGAACCAAAGGAGCACTCAAGTCAAACCTCGAGACATCGGTCAAAGCATTGGCCGGGCCCCAGTTCTGATTCCTATATCCTGACACAAAATCCAGACACACTCACAAGACAACTAATGGCACAATAGATTTTCAAACATTTTTCTCTTTTCATTAAATGCATCATATTTCTTTTACATATATCATGTCATCTTTTTCAAAAAAATACAAAAAATGCATCATCAATCATATACTATGCAAAAAGGAATGTGCAGGTGGCCAACACCATCAATCTCTACCCTCCTCCTCGACCACATCAGGTAAGTCCTCTTACTCATAATGAAGTAGCCTCGCTCTCAACCTGCTCACCTCCATACGCAGGTAATGCGCCTCATCACGCTCAAGGGTACAGATCGCGGTCTCCTCATCAGATAACATCTAATCGGCAGCCAACCTCCTCGACATCATCTCGCAATGATACCGAAGTGTAGAGATCTCAGACAGCAAATGGCCATGAGTGGCCAAAAGGAAACCATGATCAATGAATGGGCGCTCCTCAAAGGGTTCATATGAACCAGATGAAGAGCCGGCATCTCCAAGGATATCCTGCTCATCCTCATCAGCAGTCTGGTGCCAGCAAGGGATACGTCGATACAAAGACTATTCAGCAACCCAGTACTGATATGGGGCGGTCGCCATCGAAAAGGCCCGCAACTCAAAACCAAGCAGATCAGCAGTCAGATAACTCGCCCAAGATCCATCGACCCAAGTCCTAAAGTCAGAGATCCTAGATGGAAGCGCTCGGCGCCCGATACCCATAAAAGCAAAAAGAGGAACATCCTGCTCGTACCCAAACTGCCGCAGGAACCGGGTAGGGTGGTAGGAAAAGTAAGACTGAAAGCCTACCAGCATCAGAGGAAGGCGGTGTGCATCACAAAGCACTGGAGGAAGTGAAAGCCAAGATGACTCCCAACGAACATTCCAATCACGAAGATCAGCGAACATCCTGCGATACAAGGGCTCACTCATCCTAGCCGTAGGAGGAAGAAATTCCATGATGTGCCGCATAAGGTCTGGGCGATGGGTGTCAGGAAAGGGTACAGGAACGGTCAGAGAAAGACGCTCCCATAGCCAAACCTGATCATAAGAAGAAAAAAGAAGTTCAGCTAGAGCAAAGCAATTCCTAACAAAGCGAGAAGGGAAAGGTACAGAAAAGATACCTGAAGAAATGCACAGCAGCCACGAAGGACATGAGTGCGGCCCAGGGCACAGTCAGTCAGCCCATTAAACAGCTCGGCCAAGATGAGAGAAATGATCCCCTGCCGTCGGATAGCTCAGCTCATCACCTCAAAAAGCAAAGGAGTCTAGGACCTGCGCCATCCCGAGAACAGCACCTCAGCTATCAGGCAGAACATCAGTGCGTTCCGAGCAAGGATAGAATCGAGCACACTCCGAGGACCCGAAAAAAGATCATACAGTAAGTCCAAGGAGAACACTACAGCATCCTGGTCGGCAGCTGCAGGCCGAACAAGATAGGGGATCCCGAACCAGTTCTGCGGTGTGGCAGTCTTCGGCGAGAAATACTGAGTATAATCCCAAGGTAGGCTTGTCAAGCGTGCAAGCTCCTCCAAAGAGGGTCCCATCTCCATATCGTTGAACACGAACAAGTTCAACGAAGGGACCCAGTCAATCAATGCAGCTCCAAGCATCCTCCAATCAATGTCAACTCTAGCCATATGGATCAGACTGTCGAAGCCATAGGACTCCAAATCTCGAATCTCATAAGCTGACAAACTATCAAGCCAAGCAAGCAGCCGTGGCGAGCAAGAAGGACGAGGAAGCAGCTGACAAGTCCTCACTGGTACCCCCTCCAGAACAAAAGGCCCAGAAATCAATGACAGCTCATCGAGGATCGGAAGATCAACGGGCGAAGGAGAAGGAAAAGCTGGAACCTCAGCAGGCTCGACAGCCCCTGACCTGCCCTCAGTAACGGCTATGTCTGATATAGTCGCATCACTGTCTGAAACCGTCACAACCTCAGCCGCATGAGAAGACTCGCCCACCTCATGAACAGAGTGCGCAAAAAACCGACGATCAGGAGAAGGACGACACCCTCCATCAAAAGGGCTACCAGCGAAGATCACACCACACATCGTGGCATCCTGGCCAATCTGACCGTCAAAGAATACATCTGAACCATCAAGAAGGGTCCTGGCTACCCCGATCGAAGAATCAACGGTCAGATCTGGACCTGCGGCCCTTTCCAACAGGAAATCATGAATCCAGTCATCATCCTAGCCGATCAAAGGGATCATCGAGGCATCCACACCTTCCATCATCAGGGGGACATCATCAATGATCACATCAAGTCCACCCACACAAGTATGCCGCACATCTCGGCCATCATCAAGAGCATCCAAACCATCAAAGGTATCATCTGAACCGTCCATACCATCCAGACATGAGATCAGCCCATCTATGTCCATCATGGTCCCATCACCTCCATCAATCACATCATCCATATGGCCCACATTCAAGGGATGCATAGCCTCACCTATGTCCCATCTTCCCATCTCATCCATACCATCCATTTCTCCCACAATCAAAGCCCCATTCAAATCTGGAATTTCAGCATGGCTGCCATTAATGGGACCATTCAAAGCTCCACCAACCACCATCCTTAACCCCTCATCAATGCCCCCATTCAATGCTCCATCTCTACCATTCATTAAAGAGATTCCACCATCATTAAAGCCTTCACCACCTCCTGAAGTGTGGGACCTACCATGGATAGCCCCTACAGCCCCTAAATCTCCACTGTCCATTACTTGAGAAAAGACAAACCAAGAAAAAGATAAAATGAGAAGGGAAGATGAGACAAGGAAGAGATTCATGGCTGGATCGAAAAATCGGGTACAAGGATGAGGGAGACAGCAGCCAGGAGAATATGCTCACTGTCTGAACCAGAGCCAGCCCAGGCCGCACAAGAGGCGAGCCTTGGGCGGCCCACTCTGGGCCGCCCGTACAGACGCGCTCCCTCTCTCTCCGCCAGATTGGCTTCATGGTTCTTGGTAGGTGAGGCTGACAGTTCACATCAGCAGATGGCACCCTGAGGGCCGCCCAAGGCTCCAATCCATTCCAGATTTCGATTGAGATTGATCAAGATCATTTGGAAGGTACCCCACCGGTTCAATCACGAAGCATTGCGGCTAGAATGGGTCTGATCAAGTCAAAGAGAAGGAAAGATGATCAAGAGGGGGCCACAAGCAATCCGAGTCATTCAAAGACTAGATCATCATGATCTAAACCATGGAAGAACCTACATGAGCCATCAAATAGCAAGATCAAAGGCCCGATCATCAAGAAAGATTCTGAAACCCAAGATCTGATCATCAAGTGGGCCCACAGGGCTGAATCAAGTCATATGAACCATTCAAGTCATCATCCATGCAATTAAGAAGTCTCCAGTCAAAGCATCCAGACATCATCAAAGAATTTGAGACAAGTCAAAAGTTGTATATTCATTCAGAAGATTTTGATAAAGAAGAGGATAAAAGCAAAAAGAAGAAGGTCATACATCAAGTAAGCTGAATACAAAAGCAAGCTACAGGTCACCAACATAGTCGTCATCGTCCTTCTCTCGTCCCGCTCTCGACGATGAAGATCCATCAGAGGAGCTGTCACCGAGCCTCCAGCATATCTGCGACGGCCCCCAGGAACATAGAGCAGAGGAAGCAGAGGCCCCTGGCCATACAGCAAGTACTACTCATCATAATCGCGATCCGGGATCGTGAAACGAAACCCGGGCTGGCCCACAAGAGCGTCATCTATCTCATCAGCTGGGATCTGAGCAGCTGGAGGAGGTGCAGAACAAGGGACTCTGGCCACTCCGGTAATCTGTCGAAGCAGCCTCTCACCCAAATACCACTGAAATGATTCAGCGTCAGAAAGCATGATCCGGAGGCATGAAGCATCATAGGTCTCCACACGCTGAGGGGTGTAGTAGAGTGGAAAGTTGGCATATGGCATCCGAGCAAGCTACAACAAGGGAGATCATCATGATCAATTACATTACAGCACGAGGGATAAGGAAAGCAAGATACTTACATCTTCGACGGTCAATCCGCCTATGTCAGCACGCCAGTTGTCCCCAGAAACTCGAGAGTTCTGCTGACGGTTCTGTTGATGCCAGTACATGTGGCGATACAAAGATGGCTCAATGTCGTCCCGCATCCTCGGCGCGAGGTGGGGAAAATGGTCATAAAAGCAAGTCTGGGCAAGGGCACACCTAACGATTAGAGAGAGAAAGAAGGTAAATATCTCCAAGAAAGGAGAAAGAAGAAATACCTTAACGACAGGCCAGAAACCTGTGTAGGACCGACTATTCCGACTGGTTTTATCCAGACCCTGGAAAATATGAGTCAGGATAGCCCCGTTCCAATTGTAGGGGTGGTGAAGATCCTCAACCAAGCGAAGAAATTTAGGATCAACTCTCTCATTTGCATGGCAGAGAAGGAAAGACCCGAAGGCATAAGTAATCATGGCCCGTGCTTTGTGGAGGGCCTCTAGCTCGGTAGTGGGGGTGATGAAGGTAAAAGTGTTGTAGAACCATCGCATCTTTACTTGATGGCCTTGGAATTCATCTTCGGGCGGGACATCACCAACAAGCCGTAGCCAGTCAGTGGAAGTGATGGGAGCAAGAGAGCTGACTTGAGGAACAACTGCCCCATGAAATGGAAAGCCAATTTGCATATAAATATCCAGGGGAGTTATTCCCCATTCGCCACAAGGGAGTTGAAAGGTGTGGGTCTCATCCCTCCACCTTTCGCAAAGAGCCGCGAGCATCATGCGGTTGGCACTGTTGTTATGAAAGCGTAAGGTAAGGAGGCCAGCAAAAGGAGTGTTAGCCAATACTCGTTCAAACAAAGGCTGTGGATGTTGCACCCAGTTGTCCCAGTGGTCTCTGGTACCTCGACCCTTGATGGCGGGAAGAGGCTGATGCTCTTGAGCCAAAGAACACATATGGGCCCCTCGGCGGATGATGAAGGCAGGATCATTCTCATCAATCACTCGACGTCCTCTTGTACTGTCTGCCATTGAATCCTACAAGCTTGGCAAGGTAAGTCCCTATCCCTTACCCGTTAAAATCCAAATTATCATCCAAGAAACCCATGGGATTGGACTCACATTCAAATGCAAAATCCAAAGTCCGAATCCATGTGTTACCTAGGGTATGTGTTGGGCCCATTAAAGAAAGCAAGGCCCACCTTAAAGAAGGTTGCATGCCCTGCCTTAGGCAAAGAAAGTCCATCATCCAAGGACATACTTTGGACAACAAATGCACTCAAGTGGCATGAGATCAACAAGGGATAAGAATCCTACTTCACATGAGAAATCCCTCTTCAAAGTCCATATGTGGCCAAGGATTGATCCACCTTTTTATGCCAAGGCCATGATTCTCATTTAAGATATTTCCATCTTTTTACACATGTACATGGACAAATGGGGAATAGGAAGGAAATGGGCCCCCAAGAGCAACCCAAATGCCTCACCTCAATGGATTGAAGGGAGCACATAGCCCACTTGAAAAACATGAGGACCCATTCAATGGGTTGACCATGGGCACCCCTATGTGCATCATCTTGATGAAAGTTTTGACTATGAGAGTACAACATGGCGGTCTACCCACAAGCATATGAATCAAAGAAGCTAATGGTAAAAAATTGGATGCACATAGCCCACATGAAGAACCAAAGTTGGAGATATCCATGTAAGGACAAGTTTGGGCAACTTATGTGCACCAATTTCTTTAGCAAAAAGGTGGACCATTTGAGCATAGGAGGGCATGGCTTGATGAGTCACCCAACCATCATGAAAATGGCTAAGAATGGTATACATAGCCCACTTGAATATCAAAATCCAAAATGCCCCAAAGCATGGGACAAAATTGGGCAACTTATGGGTATCATTCTTTCTCACAAATTGAAAGAAAAATCACTCATATTTGAGAATGATGGTAAATGACCCACCAAGCACCCCAAAGGAAGTTCAAGGAGCTATGGTTGCATGGATAGCTCACTTGAAGAGGAATCATCCATTTGAGATTGATGACATTAAAGGAAACCCTTGGAAACTATTTTCCTACCACAAGAAAAAAACCATTTGAACTTAGTGAGATTGTTGAAACAACTCACTCATAGGACTTATAGATGATCAAGTAACTTAAATCCTCCACCCATCCAAAGAAAAGACATGAAGGAAAAGAATCCTACATGCACAAAGTGTAGTGGTGCACACATGACCCAAAGAAATATCCAAGTTTCAATGAGGGCCCAAAAGCCCATCCATATGGAAAAATCCTAAGGGGCCCACCACACTTTGTACATAAGGATGTACATCATAATCAAGAGATGGTGGGAGATTTGGGCCACTTGTCCATAAAGGCCCAACTAAGGAATCTAGCCCACTTGAGATCCAAGTGAAGAATGGGCTATTCACTTTTGTCCATTTACATGTAAAGAAAGATGGGGCCACCCAAAGTGAGCCCCATGAGCCCAAAACTTGAGGTGGGCCCCACCATTCTCGTGGGCCCAAACCTTGAAAAGAAGATGGAAAAAAAAAGAAGAGCTTTAAAGAAAAATGACAAGGGCAAGAAAGCATGAGGGAGCCAAAAATGAAGCACTGAGCCCATCAAATACACCAAGGGCCATAACTTCACTTTGAGCTCATTTGATACACGTGAAAAGAGGCCCAACTCATATGAAGAAAGATAGGATATCTTCCCATGCACACTTGATGGACATGGCAAAATTACCCTTTACATACACATGAAGGGAGTGTGAAAGAGGAAAAGAAAGAATGAAATGGAAGCTTACAATGTCCTTCTCCATGCACCACCTTTAGAAGAGATTGGAAGATCTAGAAAAAGGCCAAAAAGATTTGGGGCCACCTTCACTTCTTTTGGAATAGCTACATGGAAAAAGAAAAGAGTCATGAGAAGAGACAATGAAGAAGGAAAAAGACAAGAGGGAAAGGGAGTGGTCCATACCTTTACCACTCACCAAAGAGGGACCACCTTGCTGTCCCAAAGCTTCTCTAGGGCCCACCTCTTGAAAAGAGCAAAGAACCACCAAAAGAGAGAGGAAAACTTGAAGAAAGAGAGAGTATGAGAGAGAGAGAAGAGAGATTGCACGTTGGAGGGGCCAAGGGAGCTCCATGTTATATAGAAAAGGGGAGTGCACCCCTTTACTCGACCCACTGGAAAAACCAGTGGGCAGAGACGGTCCGGGCGGCGCCCAGGGGGCCGTCCTATCCTCCCCCTAGTTAAAACGACCTCTCCCCCTCTCTCCTTGGGAAGAACTCCCCCTTGGGAAGGGTGGTTGCAAGTGAATCTTGTACCTCCTTGTAAGAATGAAGTGATGGAAGAGAATGGTGAGAAAAAGTAAGGAATCTCACCAAAATCTCATCTTGTGATAAATTGGTGAGAAATTGGCTTGATGATGGGGAAAAAGTTCCATGGAATTTTCAAGAAAAAAGAAAAAGAATTGACTTGGTCAAACAGTGATCTCAACCATCCAAAGTCATGACTTGATGATCTGAACCAGTCTAAGAAGAATCCCCGAAATCTC
Source organism: Liriodendron chinense (assembly GCA_003013855.2). Classification (NCBI taxonomy): domain Eukaryota; kingdom Viridiplantae; phylum Streptophyta; class Magnoliopsida; order Magnoliales; family Magnoliaceae; genus Liriodendron; species Liriodendron chinense. Next base: position 200,519 of record PVNU02002280.1, read on the forward strand.
CGCCCTTGATTACAGTTCAGCTTGTACATGTTTTTGGTCCGAAGACCTTAAACTACGTCGGGATCGACATCCCGAGAGATTTTCAATAAAAATCGGCATCGGTCTTCATTAAGACCTGATGACTTCGGGCATTTTCTATAAAAAAAAAGTGATTTCCAGCATCGCTTGTACATGTTTGGTCCGAAGACCTTAAACTACGTCGGGATCAAGATCCCGAGGGACTTTTCAAATAAAAACCGGTAGCAGTCTGGATCGTTCGAATCAAGATCCGCTGATACCGGACATTTTCCAAAAAATAAAAAAATGTGTTTACTGTCTTGTACAGTTTTTGGTCCGAAGACCTTAAACTACGTCGGGATCAAGATCCCGATGGACTTTTCAAATAAAAAACCGGTAGCAGTCTGGATCGTTCGAATCAAGATTCGCTGACACCGGACATTTTCCAAAAAATAAAAAAAATGTGTTTGCCATGTTTTGTACAAAAATTGGGTCCGAAAACCTTAAACTACGTCGGGATCAATATCCCGAGGGATTTTAATAAAAACCAGCATCGATCCCAGCCGTTCAGGCCAAGATCTGATGACCTGGATCATTTCGAAAAATCACAAAAAGAATGTATTTTCAGCATGTACATATCTTGGTTCGAAGACCTTAAACTAAACTGGGATTAATTTCTTGGGGGACCATTTCCTGCTTTCAACCAAAAACCGGCATCGGCCTCAACCGCTGGGACCAAGGTTCGATAATTCGGATCATCTTCAAAATACCGAAAAGATTTCAAGCTTTCCATAAAACCAGCATCAACTTCGATTACTCGAGTTGAAGTCTGGAACTTTTTCAAAACACAAAAAAAAAAATTCACCATCAATTTCAACTACACAAATTCATCCACAGCGGTCCGAAGACCTAAAATTACACTGGGATTAACTTCTCGGGGGCTTCATTTCCCAACCTGTTCCGGACATGGCTGACACTTGATCATACAGGTGTTCAGAATCTTTTAAACAGATAAAGGCTGAGGCGGGCAGAGCCCCGCAATCCTGTTCGTGTTGAACGCACCGTGATAGACAAACTTGATTTGGAAGTCGCTGTTGAATCTGACGGATGTTCCCTGTTCTTAAAACTCATGAAGGGGATTAAGGCTGTTGGGAGGTGAAGCGCACCCTCACAGAATTGTGAGCAACGTAAGGCCCCAAACTGGATTAACTAAGGGAAATGTGAGGATGTGGCTCATTTTATGGCCGAAGGAGTCCGTCAGACGATAAGTGGTCTATGTGCATTGCACATGAGTGTTGGGGTGTCAAAAGTCAAGGTCTTCGAAACAATGATTATGAGTGCCCAAATCATCACCTGATTAGAAATAGGGCCAGTGCATCGACATCCATCGCAAAGGGGCCCCGCAAGCCCTCCGTTTCGCAAAACCCAAATTTTGCAAAACACGAGTAGGTCAGCGCGTTACTAAAGTGCCCCAGCGCATCATGAAATTCAGTGTTATAGTCAAAATAGCAGTGATCGTATATCATCATCACGTCCTGATCCTGCGAGCAGCTCTGGTCTCTAGTCTCTGGTCATATGAGCAGCCCTGGTCCCTGGTCTCTGGTCATATGAGCAGCCCTGGTCTCTGGTCTCTAGTCATATGAGCAGCCCTGGTCTCTAGTCTCTGGTCTCTAGTCATATGAGCAGCCCTGGTCTCTGGTCTCTGGTCTCTGGTCATGCGAGCAGCCCTGGTCTCTGGTCTCTGGTCATGCGAGCAGCCCTGGTCTCTGGTCTCTAGTCATGCGAGTAGCCCTGGTCTCTGGTCATGCGAGCAGCCCTGGTCTCTGGTCTCTGGTCATGCGAGCAGCTCTAATCTCTAGTCATGCGAGCAGCCCTGGTCTCTGGTCTCTGGTCATGCAAGCAGCCCTGGTCCCTGGTCTCTAGTCATGCGAACAGCTTGTCTCGTGAGCATCTTCCGACGTGCGAGCAGCTTTAACTACTGATGATCAGCGATGACATCCCTTAGCCTATAGTACCAGCAGCACGTAAGGCCGATTTTGAGCTTATCTTCGTCTACGGCTCTGTGTCTCAAGGGGTCGCATCCCGAACATGTGAGCAGCTCAGCTCGTGCTCGTTGAAAGGGGTCGCATCCCGAACATGTGAGCAGCTCGGCTCGTGCTCGTTGAAAGGGGTCGCATCCCGAACATGTGAGCATCTCAGCTCGTGCTCGTTGAAAGGGGTCGCATCCCGAACATGCGAGCAGTTCGACTCGTGAGCACTCCCAAATATGAGCACTCCCGTCATGAGCACTCCCGGATATGAGCACTCCCGTCATGAGCACTCCCGGATATGAGCGAGCACTCCCGTCATGAGCACTCCCGGATATGAGCACTCCCGTCATGAGCACTCCCGAATATGAGCACTCCCGGATATGAGCACTCCCGTCATGAGCACTCCCGTCATGAGCACTCCCGAATATGAGCACTCCCGGATATGAGCACTCCCGAATATGAGCACTCCCGGATATGAGCACTCCCGTCATGAGCACTCTCGTCATGAGCACTCCCGAATATGAGCACTCCCGGATATGAGCACTCCCGAATATGAGCACTCTCGTCATATGAGCACTCCTGAATATGAGCACTCTCGTCATAAGCACTCCCGAATATGACCACTCTCGTCATGAGCACTCCCAAATATCATTCAACGGCAAAACAACGGTGACACTATTTTCTATGGTATGGCCCACCTGAACATCTGATTTGCCCCAAACTTGGGACCACCTCCTGGAATAGCACTCCCGAGCTGATGAAAGGTTTCAATCTTAAACCCATGCCCTATAAATGGGACCCACCTAAAAGTTTTCCAAACACGTGGAAGCATGCAAACATGGAAAAAGCCACTGTCGTAAAGACATGCGCCCAAGCGCTGATTGAGAATCGGTTACTGGTTGAAGACGTGTGGGGCCACCATGATGCCCTTTGAAACATCTGAAACATTCAGAGAATCACAAATGCCCACACGTGTCATATGCATAAATGCTAGCTTGATCTGATACCTCTATGGCTCCACATAAGTCTTCAACGGTGATTGAACGGTGGAACTGTTTCCTCTCGTATGGCCCACCTGGAACTCGGATTTAGGTGAAACTTGAGGCCACCTCCTAGAATGACGACCCTGAGCTCATGAACCGATCAGATTTGGGGCCTTTGAACTGCAATTGAGATCCACTAATTAAATCTCCAAAAGACGTACTAACCATGCAAACTCATGGTACATACGTATTGTCAACATTAACCAGCGTCCAGCGCCTCCAAGAGCCCACCATCTGAGTGATTTGGAGAATCTGACATGTTCACAAGATCAGTGTGGTCCACATGTGCCAGAGTACACAAGATTAACCTGATCCAAGTTTCAAGTGGACCACACCATAAGAGGATATATATGAACCGTTACAACTCCCAAACCAACAACTATATAAAGGGGTTGCGTGAGTGGCATTCAAGAAGCAGAGAAAGAAGAAGAGAGGGAGAGAGCAGAAAGACAGAGAGAGAGTAGAAGAGAGAGGAGAGCGGACGAGAAGGGGCGATTTTTTTTGACGCGCTAGCCCTTCAAACGGAGCGATGCGCTAGCCTTTGTAGCGTGGGGCGATTTTCACCACGCGCTGGACATAGAGTGATTTTCATCACGCGCTGGCTCCAAAAGTGGGTTTGCACTAAGGTTTGAAGCGGGGACGCGCTGGCTCTAAATAAAGCCATGCGCTGTCAGCCCTTTGCACCATACGCCGCCTATAAAAAGCCATGCGCTGCCAGCCCATACTATCATGTGCTGCCGGTCCGTAGTAGCATGTGCTCCCTCTAAAATGGCATGTGTCCTTGGCTGGAATGCATCCGCCCCTCTCCAAACATATGTACCCCTAACCAATGAGCATGCGCTCAGCACCAGCTGCCATGCGCTTAACTTGATTTGTCTCAGTTGAAGTGTGCCTAGACTGCACTCAGCCTAGTTTAACTTAATTGCACATGCACCCAACATGATGTGGCTTAGTTACATACTCATTATGCATAACCCCATCTAATCTAGCATTCTCTCTACGTAATCTAACATGCACTATGTCTCATTCCGCTTAATCTAACATTCACTCTATGATATTTGGCATGTACTAAAGACTATCTCACTTTGTTTGCAATGTCCCGCATATTTGTGTATACAAGCAGACCTCAAACCAAGCTTCTATTGCATATAAACTATCAGCAAGTGGACAGAAGCCAGAACGCACCAGAAGACAAGCCACCAAATTCCAGCACGCCTCGATAACTACTTGTAAAAACTTCATATTTACTGTATTCATTGTACAAATATGTCTTAGCCCAGATTAATGCTCTTGGACTAACCAAAGGGGACTATGGTTAACACGATAAACCATACCGAGAGAGTTCTAAACTACTACACATAATTTGTTAAAGACTGGCATTTCGAGAACAGTCGATGCCCTACCCGCTTAAACGGCATCCGCTGGTTGAGCTGCTCAGGTACACATAACTGTGGAATGGACTTTCCGAGGTCACCTGTCCATACATTGACAGGCGCGGGCCCAGAGTCATCCTTCCCGGCCGTAAACCCTGACAGTCTCAGCCCGGATCTCCGGTCAAAACATGGGACATAGACATCCGACTCGTACAAAGATGGATCGGTCCATAACAGAACACAGCAAATACAGGTCTCCGCAACCATACAAATACAGGTCTCCACGACCATACAAACAGGTCTCTTCGACCACACAAAATACAGGTCTCTACGACCATGAACTCTAAGGCCATAGTCCCTGATTGCCTGGTCTTCTGCCCATCGATTTGGGCTTTTTCCTGAATACTCTACCTCATGTACAATTGCTAATTCATAGTGAAGTTTTGTCGCTTTGTGCCGTGGTTTTCTCCCGCAAGGGTTTCCACGTAAAAATCTCTGTGTTCTTTGTGGCGTGCATGATTTATATTTTTGCTTCCTTATTTTCTTTATTTTATTTGTCTATGAGGCGTATACATTAACTTTTGCCTTTTAATCAAGGGTGATCGATCCATTCGATGTAATTAAGGGCTCGTGCCAGACCACAGCCTGGAATGTACAAGATCTTAGAATCTCTGGAATTAAATTCGCCTTGCGATATCTCTTCTTGTGTACCTTTTGTGAATGCTTGTGATTGTCTATGAATATTTCTATTACTCAGAACCCCAGAACAACAATACATCCGGAAAAAGACTGCCGACGAGCGGTTGATTTTTCTAGTTCTAACAAACTGGCGACTCTGCTGGGGAATTCAAACAATACCAGAATCTCTGGTTATTTCTGAGTAAATGGACATTCTAAGATAAATCATTTGTAGGCACTGATGTGTACGTAAGAAAGGTTACCGTAAGGAGAAATGTTCGGCGCCTTCACGGGTGTCAAACTGGTGACTCTCAACGGGAACGTTCTTCCCTTCATCTTTAAGGCAAAAGCATCTAAAATCAAAGTTTTCAAAACTTTCAAAAATCCTAAAGTTTTAAAAGATAACAGAAGCATGTGTATTCCTGTTGCGCATTTAGTTTTATGTCTAACTTTTATTGCGACTGGTAAGGTCGTGCACTTTCTATATCTAATTGTAGAATGCTCTAATGACATGTGATTGTGCAGTGAAAGTTAGCAAAAATACTAACCTTAAGAATAGGAGAAATGTTGTCTGTACTTATCTTTTTGGTAACTGGAGGATTCCACTTCTCGCATTCCACTGTAACGACACCAACCACTTCTAACTCCGGCTACAGCTAACTCGAAGCCGCAAACAAAAAATGGAAATGAATAAAGCATCGGTGAAGGCCTCATACCAAAGGACTACTACGATCAAGGCATTCCGCACTATAAAAAAAAGGGGGCAGTGGCAACCAGAACAAGTTAGCAGCGCTTCCACTGCTGACCAGACTACAGTATTGAGGCCACAAAAGTTCATATGCTTGGTTGGTAGCTTCCCAGCTCTCTTGGAAGTGAACCACCTAGACAGGGGGCAGCTCAGGCCGACTATGACAATCACAAAACCAATAGAGGGGATTGTCATTGAGACCAGTTAAATGAAATCAAGGCCAATTCGTGAGGAGCAGCCAGCACAGGTCGTGATGGTATAGATAATTGAAGGCGAAAAGCCGATCAAACAAGATGTTGAACCGTTAACAACTCAGGAGCAGATCAACGAATTGACCAAGCTCAGTTATCAAGGTGAGTGAAGGAGATCCAGGATACCTTAGCCACCCCAATCGCACAGAGAATAGCCCGTAGTGCCGCTTCACCCACTCGACAGCCGGCAAAAGAATCACAGGGGGCAGATCATGCCATTTATACAGAAAACAGTTAAAGAGACGGTAGAAACGATCGTCATCAAAGTCATTCTGACAAAGCAGAAGCTGACACGTGAGGGGCGATCAATGCAGGACACGATGGTTTAGGTGGTCCAAGACGAAGAATTGTTTGAACAAACTAATTAACCACCAACAATCCGAGAATAAATTGATGAGCTAGTTCAAGATTCAGAATGACTTTGCAAAGTAGTCGAAGGGCATTCATGATGCTCTGGCAATCTTAATAGCGCAGCAGGGGGGGCCACTCAAAACATCATTTTCGCCCAAGATATCACAGGGGGCAAGTAACGGGTTTCCTCATCAAGCGAATGAGCCAATGAAGTGGCGGTCAACCTCATAGCCAAGGAAGCAGTCAAAGAAGTTGACAACCTGACAACCAAAGTCGCTGAACTCTGCATAAGCGCGAATCTCGCCAAACTCTGCATAGGCACAAAGTCGCTGAACTCTGCATAAGCGCGAATCTCGCCAAACTCTGCATAGGCACAAAGTCGCTGAACTCTGCATAAGCGCGAATCTCGCCAAACTCTGCATAGGCACAAAGTCGCTAAACTCTGTATAAGCGCAAATCTTGCCGAACTCTGAATAGGCACAAAGTCGCTGAACTCTGTATAAGCGCAAATCTTGCCGAACTCTGAATAGGCACAAAGTCGCTGAACTCTGCATAGGCACAAAGTCGTTGAACTCTGCATAAGCGCGAATCTCACCAAACTCTGTATAGGCACAAAGTCGCTGAACTCTGTATAAGCGCAAATCTTGCCGAACTCTGCATAAGCATAAAGTTGCTGAACTCTGCATGAGCGTGAATCTCGCCGAACTCTATATAAACACAAAGCCGCTGGACTTCGCAAAAGCGTAAACCTTATCCCAGGTTACGAGGATAAACTAAACCATACAACCTCCAGGTTACGAGGATAAACTAAACCATACAACCTCTAGCTTACGAGGATAACTGAACCATACAGCCTCCAAGTGACGGATATAAACTAAACCAATACAGTTCTAAAATACTCCAGGCTACAAGTCTAAACTGAACCAATACAGTTCTAAAATACCCCAGGTTACGGGTCTAAACTGAACCACATGAAGATCAATTAATCAAATCAAGTATCAAATTTTCATATCAAGATGAGATCTCCATACAAGAACCAAATCTTTATATCAATCAGACAGAAACAAAATCACCATATCGTCAAGAAAGATCTCAATGTCACGTGGATCAAATATTTATATCACTAGATCAAACTAAATCTCCGCATCGCTCTAATCAACCAACGAGGCAGGAGCGCGTTCTATAGAGAGAATCTACATGAGGTGCAGCACTTTCATTTTACCTTATTATCGTGGATTTTATTATTATCATTATGGCATTCTTTTACTCTATACGGGAGTAATTTGGAGGCGACGATCTCTTATATATATGGCTTCATATGAAGATAGTTCTGGCATTCTATTATATCTCATTTTGCATCAGAATATCTTCGGCTTTCTCCTATATATGAATTATCTTACAATGAGAGCATACGATTGAAGACTATGATCAGTTGGCCTTCAATATGGATTTCTAGAGCAGGGAGCTTTCTTCGTCAAGGAGCGCGTTCTATAGAGAATCTACATGAGAGCAGGGAGCTTTCTTCATCAAGGTATCTTTGTAAGCTCAAGTCTTTATATGTAATGTTATTCTCTTATTTGATTGATTTTCTTGGAGGCGTTATCCTTATGAGCCAATGAGTCGGATACACTGGGGGCAAGCCCTGATGCACGGTGAAAAGTCAAAGTTTATAAGAAGGAAATCACTGGGGGCAAGCCCTGATGCACGATGAAAAGTAAAACTTTATGAGAAGAAAATGGCTGGGGGCAGGCCAGGAGGTACCGCAGACAAATATGACAGTGAGGCGCTAAAAACATAAGGTCATCTCAAGCTCAAAACGACAGGCAGTGCTACTATTGATGGGTCATCCAAAGAAGACTTGCGAAACCCTAAGGAACTCGGGCATGGATATCTGAGCGATTAAGGAAAGAGATGAATTACTTAAGTATCTGCCAAAATAGCCATTTGATCAAAATATAAATTATAAAGTCCAGGATTTTCTTTAATGGATCGGTGACCGTAAGGCTAATGGATATTTCCAACAGACCAGTAGTCCCGATATAATACTCCATGTCACGAGTATAAACTGAATCTTATGTTGTCAAGTTGTGTAGGCTTCATATTACATCTCTAGAGGCGAATGTGGAGTACAACAAGCTTATATATTCACCAATGCGACGACATGTAAACGAAAAACAACAGAGTTAAAAGGGAAGTGATCTCGCTAAATGCTTATCTTCTTTCGATACATTTACCTCGCTTTTGTATATATATCTCTTGATTCATTTATCACTTTGCCTGTTATTGTCATTTAACTTAACACAATACTTACACACAGTATAGTCATCACATTGTCACCTAAATTTGAACATCATAGCGGAAACCCACAAGTTATCGTATAAACTCGTGCAAAGTACTTGTGTAGATCCTATTGACAGGTAGAATACATCAAGGAGACACAGAATAAAAAACAGTTTAAGAAAATGAAGCAATGATGGAAGTAGCGTCGGGATCAAGCCCAACAGTCGACTTCTATGTTTTGACAGACCCAGGGGGGGTCTAAAGCTGTTACACTCATCACACCTCACATTTCTTCGATTCTCATAAAGAGTACAGGGATAGAAGAGGGGAGCTCTGTAAATTGGTATACATGCGCCGCACCACCGACACAGATTACAAATTTTGATGTATCGACTGTCAGGAGCGATTACAAAACTTCTATATATATCAGCTGCTAGTGTCGATTTCAGACTTCCATATATACCTCCCGCTTATATCAGTTATGAATCTCAAGGGGTTTTGCACATATTTTTTTTGTCGCCGTCAATCACACTCTTACACTTATCTGTCATCATCGCCAAGTACGAGATTCTATATATCTGCTACCATCACCAGTTACAAAATTCTATGAATCTTTCATCAACATCATCGAAGAGTTAGGATTATGAACTCGTATATTTGTTGGACAAAATACTCCAAGGGCTCCAGACATACAAGATGGAATTGCTCGTTTCTCCACATCGCATGTGAAATCAATCATTTCCTCATATTACACACGGGACATTTCATCACTTCGTATCACATATGGAATAATTCATCGCTTCGTATTGCGTGTGGAATTGTCCAACTCTTTATATCAAATATGGAATCATTCGTCTCTATATATTGCGTATGGAATCATTAGTCCCTACATGTTGCATACAGGATTATTCATTTGTATATTGCATATGGAATCATTCGTCGCTTCGCATCACGCATGAAATCACTCACCTCTATATGTCGCACATTGGACCATTCGTCACCTCACATATGGCGCAGAATCATTCCTCAATTCACGCGGCAAGTCAGGATTATTCTCCGATGGAATTACTCTTCAGCCTATATAATAAGAGTTATTCCCCAGCTTATATCACAAGTCAAGACTATTGTTCAGACACTAGTATTATGGTGAAGTTGGCCTTCTTTTGAGGTTTATACTCAGTGGCTCACCTAATACTCATGCTAAGGATATCTATGGTGAGGATCAAGGTTCTGGCCCGATGGATAGCTCGAGATCTAAGTGATTGAAAGATTGCTCTCATTGTCGAAAGTCAGCGCGTGTTCGACATTGTGTTACTCGAGGATGCAACGCATTCTTCTCAGTCTCAGACCATATGATATGCAACAAAGAGAGGGTGGCAAGCCCTTGAGAAGAGCTTCAGCTTGCCGAGTTAGGGAAGTACGACCACTAAAATAAATGAAGTATGGACACAAATAGTAAAAGAGAATGAGAAGGGTATCAGATACTAAGTAAGGCCCTTCAGCCCTTCGCCATACGCAATGAGCCGCTCTTCGTGAAGAAAGGAGCAAAGCTGAGAAGAAAATAATCGATTTCAATGTGCGATACCATGGAACAAGTTGTCGCCGCAAAACTTAAATCCTCGAAGAACTTTGCTTCAACACTTCTTAGGCAGCACAGGAGAAGTAGAAGATTCGTTACGCAGAATGAAAACTAACCAAAGATCAAGTTAAACATACAAGAATCTCCTCCTTATAACATCTACTTCTGCGAAGGGCACAGAAAAATGCTCATGGTGATATGTTCTCTATTACAAGTCAAGTTTCCGACTCGCGATCAGAAACGAATTCGAAAGGTAACTTGGTGGGTTCTCAATCAGGTAAACAAATTACACGAGCAACAAAGCCAAGTAAAGGTAATGTAAATGGTATAAGAATCACTTATGGAGGGCACGACCCTAAAATTATATCGAGAAGACATAAGTAGACTCTACACCTGGACTCACCAGGCTCAGAGGGCGCGCGCGCACCTCTGTCGCCTGCTAAGCCCAGGTAGGGGGCATCTGTTGGGGTCTCAAAAGTCAAGGTCTTCGAAACAATGATTATGAGTGCCCAAATCATCACCTGATTAGAAATAGGGCCAGTGCATCGAGATCCATCGCAAAGCGGCCCCGCAAGCCCTCCGTTTCGCAAAACCCAAATTTTGCAAAACACGAGTAGGTTAGCGCGTCACTAAAGTGCCCCAGCGCATCATGAAATTCAGTGTTATAGTCAAAATAGCAGTGATCGTATATCATCATCACGTCCTGATCCTACGAGCAGCTCTGGTCTCTGGTCTATGGTCATATGAGGAGCCCTGGTCCCTGGTCTCTGGTCATATGAGCAGCCCTGGTCTCTGGTCTCTAGTCATATGAGCAGCCCTGGTCTCTAGTCTCTGGTCTCTAGTCATATGAGTAGCTCTGGTCTCTGGTCTCTGGTCTCTAGTCATGCGAGCAGCCCTGGTCTCTGGTCTCTGGTCATGCAAGCAGCCCTGGTCTCTGGTCTCTAGTCATGCGAGCAGCCCTGGTCTCTGGTCATGCGAGCAGCCTGGTCTCTGGTCTCTGGTCATGCGAGCAGCTCTAATCTCTAGTCATGCGAGCAGCCCTGGTCTCTGGTCATGCGAGCAGCCCTGGTCTCTGGTCTCTGGTCATGCGAGCAGCCCTGGTCCCTGGTCTCTAGTCATGCGAACAGCTTGTCTCGTGAGCATCTTCCGACGTGCGAGCAGCTTTAACTACTGATGATCAGCAATGACATCCCTTAGCCTATAGTACCAGCAGCACGTAAGGCCGATTTTGAGCTTATCTTCGTCTACGGCTCTGTGTCTTAAGGGGTCGCATCCCGAACTTGTGAGCAGCTCAGCTCGTGCTCGTTGAAAGGGGTCGCATCCCGAACATGTGAGCAGCTCGGCTCGTGCTCGTTGAAAGGGGTCGCATCCCGAACATGTGAGCAGCTCAGCTCGTGCTCGTTAAAAGGGGTCGCATCCCGAACATCCGAGCAGTTCGACTCGTGAGCACTCCCAAATATGAGCACTCCCGTCATGACCACTCCCGTCATGAGCACTCCCGGATATGAGCACTCCCGGATATGAGCACTCCCCTCATGAGCACTCCCGTCATGAGCACTCCCGAATATGAGCACTCCCGTCATGAGCACTCCCGAATATGAGCACTCCCGGATATGAGCACTCCCGAATATGAGCACTCCCGGATATGAGCACTCCCGGATATGAGCACTCCCGTCATGAGCACTCTCGTCATGAGCACTCCCGAATATGAGCACTCTCGTCATATGAGCACTCCCGAATATGAGCACTCTCGTCATATGAGCACTCCCGAATATGAGCACTCTCGTCATGAGCACTCCCAAATATCATTCAACGGCAAAACAACGGTGACACTATTTTCTATGGTATGGCCCACCTGAACATCTGATTTGCCCCAAACTTGGGACCACCTCCTGGAATAGCACTCCCGAGCTGATGAACGGTTTCAATCTTAAACCCATGCCCTATAAATGGGACCCACCTAAAAGTTTGCCAAACACGTGGAAGCATGCAAACATGGAAAAAGCCACTGTCGTAAAGACATGCGCCCAAGCGCTGATTGAGAATCGGTTACTGGTTGAAGACGTGTGGGGCCACCATGATGCCCTTTGAAACATCTGAAACCTTCAGAGAATCACAAATGCCCACACGTGTCATATGCATAAATGCTAGCTTGATCTGATACTTCTATGGCTCCACATAAGTCTTCAACGGTGATTGAACGGTGGAACTGTTTCCTCTCGTATGGCCCACCTGGAACTCGGATTTAGGTGAAACTTGAGGCCACCTCCTAGAATGACGACCCTGAGCTCATGAACCGATCATAATTGGGGCCTTTGAACTACAATTGAGATCCACTAATTAAATCTCCAAAAGACGTACTAACCATGCAAACTCATGGTACATACGTATTGTCAACATTAACCAGCGTCCAGCGCCTCCAAGAGCCCACCATCTGAGTGATTTGGAGAATCTGACATGTTCACAAGATCAGTGTGGTCCACACGTGCCAGAGTACACAAGATTAACCTGATCCAAGTTTCAAGTGGACCACACCATAAGAGGATATATATGAACCGTTACAACTCCCAAACCAACAACTATATAAAGGGGTTGCGTGAGTGGCATTCAAGAAGCAGAGAAAGAAGAAGAGAGGGAGAGAGCAGAAAGACAGAGAGAGAGTAGAAGAGAGAGGAGAGCGGACGAGAAGGGGCGATTTTTTTTGACGTGCTAGCCCTTCAAACGGAGCGATGCGCTAGCCTTTGTAGCGTGGGGCGATTTTCACCACGCGCTGGACATAGAGTGATTTTCATCACGCGCTGGCTCCAAAAGTGGGTTTGCACTAAGGTTTGAAGCGGGGACGCGCTGGCTCTAAATAAAGCCATGCGCTGTCAGCCCTTTGCACCATACGCCGCCTATAAAAAGCCATGCGCTGCCAGCCCATACTATCATGTGCTGCCGGTCCTTAGTAGCATGTGCTCCCTCTAAAATGGCATGTGTCCTTGGCTGGAATGCATCCGCCCCTCTCCAAACATATGTACCCCTAACCAATGAGCATGCGCTCAGCACCAGCTGCCATGCGATTAACTTGATTTGTCTCAGTTGAAGTGTGCCTAGACTGCACTCAGCCTAGTTTAACTTAATTGCACATGCACCCAACATGATGTGGCTTAGTTACATACTCATTATGCATAACCCCATCTAATCTAGCATTCTCTCTACGTAATCTAACATGCACTATGTCTCATTCCGCTTAATCTAACATTCACTCTATGATATTTGGCATGTACTAAAGACTATCTCACTTTGTTTGCAATGTCCCGCATATTTGTGTATACAAGCAGACCTCAAACCAAGCTTCTATTGCATATAAACTATCAGCAAGTGGACAGAAGCCAGAACGCACCCGAAGACAAGCCACCAAATTCCAGCACGCCTCGATAACTACTTGTAAAAACTTCATATTTACTGTATTCATTGTACAAATATGTCTTAGCCCAGATTAATGCTCTTGGACTAACCAAAGGGGACTATGGTTAACACGATAAACCATACCGAGAGAGTTCTAAACTACTACACACAATTTGTTAAAGACTGGCATTTCGAGAACAGTCGATGCCCTACCCGCTTAAACGGCATCCGCTGGTTGAGCTGCTCAGGTACACACAACTGTGGAATGGACTTCCCGAGGTCACCTGTCCATACATTGACAGGCGCGGGCCCAGAGTCATCCTTCCCGGCCGTAAACCCTGACAGTCTCAGCCCGGATCTCCGGTCAAAACATGGGACATAGACATCCGACTCGTACAAAGATGGATCAGTCCATAACAGAACACAGCAAATACAGGTCTCCGCAACCATACAAATACAGGTCTCCACGACCATACAAACAGGTCTCTTCGACCACACAAAATACAGGTCTCTACGACCATGAACTCTAAGGCCATAGTCCCTGATTGCCTGGTCTTCTGCCCATCGATTTGGGCTTTTTCCTGAATACTCTACCTCATGTACAATTGCTAATTCATAGTGAAGTTTTGTCGCTTTGTGCCGTGGTTTTCTCCCGCAAGGGTTTCCACGTAAAAATCTCTGTGTTCTTTGTGGCGTGCATGATTTATATTTTTGCTTCCTTATTTTCTTTATTTTATTTGTCTATGAGGCGTATACATTAACTTTTGCCTTTTAATCAAGGGTGATCGATCCATTCGATGTAATTAAGGGCTCGTGCCAGACCACAGCCTGGAATGTACAAGATCTTAGAATCTCTGGAATTAAATTCGCCTTGCGATATCTCTTCTTGTGTACCTTTTGTGAATGCTTGTGATTGTCTATGAATATTTCTATTACTCAGAACCCCAGAACAACAATACATCCGAAAAAAGACTGCCGACGAGCGGTTGATTTTTCTAGTTCTAACAAACTGGCGACTCTACTGGGGAATTCAAACAATACCAGAATCTCTGGTTATTTCTGAGTAAATGGACATTCTAAGATAAATCATTTGTAGGCACTGATGTGTACGTAAGAAAGGTTACCGTAAGGAGAAATGTTCGGCGCCTTCACGAGTGTCAAACTGGCGACTTTCAACGGGAACGTTCTTCCCTTCATCTTTAAGGCAAAAGCATCTAAAATCAAAGTTTTCAAAACTTTCAAAAATCCTAAAGTTTTAAAAGATAACAGAAGCATGTGTATTCCTGTTGCGCATTTAGTTTTATGTCTAACTTTTATTGCGACTGGTAAGGTCGTGCACTAAACGTCGCAATAAAAGTGCACGAGTCTAAACGTCGTGTGGGAGCGCGGAACGGCGAGGGTCCACACCCACCATGATGCTTATTTTCTATTCTACCCTCTTCCTTAAATCACAAAATCTAGATGAAGAAAAATGCAAAAATGGTCTTGATATAGAGTTTTGGGCCCACCTTGCGACGGAGAACCAGATAATGGATTGGATCGCCCACACACGAGCCCTACATAATGTTAGAATAGTAAATAAATAAATAATAAAAAAAAGAAAAGAGAACAGTCCAGACGCTGGATGTTCTCAGCGTCAAAGACGCTGGAACTGTCCACCGTCTGAAGCATGAGGACGTGAGTGGGGTCCCTACTCGTGGGACCCACCTTAATTCTTGTATATTATCCACACCGTCCGTCTGTTTCTCCAACCCATTTTAGGGCTGGACACCAAAAATGAAGCAGATCTAGATCGCAGGTGGACCACACCATAGGAAAACAGTGGAGATAATGAAGCCCACTGTCGAAACTTCTTGGGCCCACTGTGACGTTTGTAGACCTTTTCACCTGCCCAATATTGGGCTCATTAGGTCCCCAATGAGTTGGGGAACCTGATGAATGGAGTGGATCACACTCATATGGGCCCCACTTGAAATAAACAAAAGAAGAAAAAAAATGAAAGCCCAACGCTGGGTGGTTCCAGCGTTTGAGACGCTGTGAACGTCCAGCGTCTGGACGCTTGGGCAGCACCTTTGGAGAGGGTCCCCACTTGTGGGACCCACCTTGATGTTTGTGTTAAATCCAAACCGTCCATCTGTTTCCCTGGATCATTTTAGGGCCATGGCCCAAACGTGAAGTAAATCCAAATCTCAAGTGGACCGTACTACCTGAAACAGTGGAGATAATGACTTCTACTGTCGACCTTTCTCTGGCCCATATTGCAGTTTGTAGACCTCATATCCTGTCCAATATTGGACTCGTTTAGTCCTCCATGAGCTGTTGAACATGATAGACGGAGTGGATCGTCCTCATGTGGGCCCCACTTGATGATATCCAAAAGAAAAAGAAAAAGAAAAAAAAAGAAGAGGACCAGCGCTGAACGCTGGCTTCTCACCGCACCAGGGTCCACAGATGCTGGGCTCCTCAGCCGTCCAGTCAGTGGCCCACCTCGTGGGACCTGCCATGATGTATTTGTTTTATCCATGCCGTCCATCTGTTTTCCCAGATCATTTCGCGACCCACACCCGAAGACCAAAAAGATCCCGATCTTCGGTGGGCCTCACCACAGGAAGCAGTGAGAATGAATGCCTACCGTTAAAACCTTTTCAGGGCCCACCATTATGATGGTTTTCCATCTAAACCCATCCACTAGGTCACACAGACCTGTATGAATGGAAAACACAAGTATCAGCTGGATCCAATTCTACAGTGGACCACACCAAGGGAAACGGTGGGGATGAACGGCCACCGTTGGAAAACCACTGGGGTTGCTGTACACGTATGGAGCCCCACCATGAGGATTATTTCCACCTAACCTGTTGCTAAGGTCACACAGACCTGGATGGATGGAAAATGCATATATCAGCTCCGTCCAAAACTTTTGGGGGCAATGAGTGTGGCCCACGCTGATGGCAGTGTGCTGGACACGCTGTCCAGCAGTGGCCCACCTCATGGGACCCACCATGCCCAGCCGTCCATCCATTTTGCTATATCATTTCAGGGCATGGGCACACGAATGGTTCAGGTACACGTCTCATGTGGGCCACACCATTTGGGATGGTGAAGGCAAGGGTGTCCACCGTTGAAAACTTTCTATGGCCACATGATGTGTACATGCCACCCAGACCTGTGGCACAGGTCTGGGTGAAGGGAAATCATAAATATCAGCTTTATCCAGAACCTCTGTGACCCAGGTGGGTCCCACGCTTGTCTAGCAGGTGACCCACCTTATGGGTCCCACATGATGTATGTGTCTGATCCAGGCCGTCCTTTCTTGGGCCTACCAATGATTTATATGTTTTATCCGTGTCATCCAGATACAATGACCCACCTTGAGTATGTATTAAACCACGCCGATGGATAGTGGACTGTCAAAATCATCCATCAGTCCCGAGGGTGGGGCCGGTTGTAGCAGGCCACCTTGATGATGCGTTGTATACACACCTCATTACGGTACCCGATCCGTCGATCACCTTAGACCAGCATGATGCATGTATTTTATTCATAATGCTCAGTATGTGGGACGTTGTGGTGCTCCCTTTAAAGTATGTATTGCACATTCATACTGTCCATGCATTGGACAGATCATTTTAGGGTATAAGCCCAAAAAGGAGGTTGATCCGTAGCTCAAGTAGACCCCTCGCTGGACAGTAGGGGTTGGCCATATGGTCCAGCATATGAGTCATCATTGATGTCCCATTGGAGGCCACCAGGGCCTACCTCAATGTACTCATGCCATACATCGGTCCTTCTAGCCCATTTGTTGCGTATGATGGGCCGATTCAAGTTTCAAGTGGGCCATGCCACGTAGACTTTTCTATTATTGGTAGGACCCTCATCCAGATCTCACCCCCTTATATATATATATATATATATATATATATATATATATATATATATATATATATATATATATATATATATATATATATGACCATTTGAGGCCGATTGTCACATGATACATTTGAAACATGCTAGTGTACTTAGCTTGATAGGTCACAATGATAATGTGCTTAGTGTAATAAATATCACGCCCATTCATTTGTGCATACGCATCATATGTATGCCTGACTGTGGATGATGTTGATCATAGCATATGCCTTACAGGTTAAGATACTTAAGGGACCCGTATGAGATAGGGTCACCCCACATGATCGTGCGGTATGCGCAGGTTTGGTGCATGGCTTTGACAGTATGACTCATGCATCTCGCATTATGCATGTCATGGTCAGATTCTCACCCCAGCGGCATCAAGGTTGTGCCCACCACAGTCACATCGTGGGTGGTAGAAATGGACACCAGAAATATGTTCTAGCACTTGGGCGCCAAAGATGTCCTTGGCTGAAAGTCCCTAAACCCTGTGGTACCAGTAGGACGCTCCAATGTCTAGATCGAGTGGATTTATGAGTGCATGAGGGCCAAATACCAGTAGGCCGCGTCTCCCACTGTGTCGGGGTCGACTGGAAGGGGGTGTGACCTTACCCGCCCTGGTGCAGAGGGATATATACTAGGTTGAGTCTGACCAGCTTGTGAATGGGTTTGCTATCGACGAGCCAGGTGGATTTCCTTGTATGTCATTGACGAGGCGGATAGTGAGGTCTCTTCCACTTGCTTGGTTATGTGCGCGATGGGCGGCAACCAATGTCAGGAGTGTACTAGACCCCAGTGATGTCCTAGTTATAAACCGTATGATATATGGCAGTCGAGGATTGATATGCGCATATTGCATCTTTAGCATATGACATTCGGCCATATAGGCCCCTTGCATTGCATAGCCTTGGTACGGCTAATAACATTCATAGACTTGATAGTGTAGCCTGCCATCATTTCCGCTTACTTTGATATCTGTATACCTGTCATATGCATTGTGCACACACCACGTACTCTCTAAGCTTCATAGTAAGCTTATGCATGTTGTTTACGTGCAGGACATACTATAGCGCGACAGCAGTGAGGTAGGGGCGCACATTCGATCTTTCGGCTTTTAATTATGCATTGTATTTCCCTTTTTGCAGCACTGTACTCAAAAGATTATCTTAGTGAATATGTGATGTGATGCTTTTTTGTTTAGTATACTTGTGTTTATGCTTGTCTATAAAAAAAAAGTTTACCCTGAAAATCCTCCTTATGGGATCTCAGGATCGGAATCTGGCATATGGAAGCTAGGAGTCGAGAATGGGGTACTACGGAGGCTATCGGCACCGGATTCGGCGGCCGGGAATTTAGTGAGCCTGGTCCCCGAGTTTGGGGCGTGACACATGTCATCCCGTATTTGCGTGCATAGTTGTATTTTGCACCGTCTGCTTGTGCCGCATATACCATGGTTACTACGCTGCAACCACAGCTCCATCGTGATTTGTTGAGCACCAGAAAACATGTGATCTTTAAACTGGACGTGTAGGATGCCCTTAGGTGAGAAGTCCCTGATCCTGTTGGTACCAAGTGGATGATCCTTTTAAGGATTGGGTGGTTTTTTCACAAACCAATATGCTAAATACTAGACGGCGATGTTTCCACTCCACGTGGTCAGTTTGGAATGAGGTTTAACTTGACATACTGAAATTGTGTAGCAAAGAAATTTGAGTCTGACTAGCTGATGAGTGGGTCCACTACTGCACTAGGTAGGCTTTGGCATTTTTTGGTTAGGTGAGTAGTGACATCTGTACCTAGTAGATAGGATACGAATCTCTTACTTGTGTATTAAACCTTAGTGATGTACCATTTCAGAGATTTTTTGTATCAGTGTTGTGACTACTCACACTTGGACCACTGATTTTGTATTGAGATGTGGTGATTTCTATACTTGCATTGGATCATTGCATATGACATTAAACCCTGTAAGCCAACACATAATACGAGCACATAGCCTTGGTAGATTGGTTATTTGTATTACACACTTACATAGCCTTGGTAGGCTGCTTACCATGTCAAGTGATCAGGTAGCCTAATTAAGCTGAGTTCCGATTTAAACTTATCATCATGATTTATTGCTTACTCTGATATTTATCATACATGTCAATATGCATTGTGCTTGCACACATGCATTCTATTGAGCTTCATAGGAAGCTTATGTGTGTTTACTTACGTTGCAGGTTATACTAGGGCATATCAGCAACGTAGAACCCGAAGTTGTACCTTCCACCATACCTTGCAGGGTCATTCCACTTGTGGTTTAACTTTCAAGTTACTATAGAGTGCAATAGGAGGAGGTGTTGAATTGTGTGTAGCTTTTATATTTTTGGATTTTATATTTGCCTTTTAGCACTGTATGTAAAAGAAATTATTTAGTAGAAATAATATGCTTGTTTCTGATGGTACTCTTATGGTGATACTCATGTTATAAGAAAAAAAAATCTAGACTCTAAAATCCTCCTTGTAGTATCTTAAGATCGAAACTTGGCGTATGGAGCTAGGACTCGAGATTGGAGTACTATAGAGGCTAACACCATCTGGATTCGAGTTACGACGAATGGGCGTCAGAAACTAGATTTGGGGCGTGACAGAGGTCATTTTACCACTCAAGTCTACCCCTGGGATAAACTCATCCACCCATTCTCTCGACTCTAATTAGTTTTATCTATACTTGCATAAGCATCATGCATCATTCTGTTCACTCCAACCCCATGCTGGTCTAGTTAGTCTAAGTGTATGCTCTTTGGTTCGTTGTATACCAAATTTTTCCCATAAAAAACTTGGATTGACTAGGCTTCAATTGCTTCTACAAGTGGGTGCGTCAAGGTAGATTTGTCTAAGCTGGGCGATAGCTTGTTATAGGCACCACGTCTCAACACTACACATCACGCACATCTGCATCATTTGTGCATATGAACTAATCCGATCTCTAAGAGTCTCTTTAATCCTGTGAAGTGGAGACCGTATTTGTATTGGTAGAGAGTGCCTAACACCTTCCCTCTTTGTAACTCTGGTCCCTTATACAAAATTTTTTATTGTAGATCAGGAGTCATTTTAGGATAAGGAATCCAACGATTCCTTCGCCTAAGGTTTTTACAAGGTTTAGCTGACTGTGGAAATCTAGCAATTGGCTAGTGGTGACTCTAGTAAAATATAATACCCAAATTGCTCAAATATGCAATAGAAAGCCCTAAAAAGGCACCCGTGAGTATGATCCGCCTACAATCCAGCATCCACAGAATGGCGATGCCACTGGGGGATCTTCTAGTTCCACTAATCGTGTCTCGATTTGAAAAACAAGATCTTACGATTTTTCAGAGATTCTAGTTCTTGTGTCTTTCCATTAGCATTCTACATACAATTCAGTCCCCAAAACACTAAAAAAACAAAAAACAAAAAAAAATCATTGTGCCCATTTAAGCTGCCAGACACCCTCGAGCAAATTCCTTTTCCAAAGCCCAATTTGCTCTTGATCCAGAATAGTCATGGCCAATCTTGTGGAAGAGCCTCTTCCCTTCCCTGATCTCGACATGCCAAAAGTCCACACCCCACAACCCATTCAGGCAAAATCAGTGCCAACCTCCTGCATCCAAGAGTTGGCGCAAAACATGATGGCAGGAGATGTTTCTCTAGCCCATACAAGCTCAGCCTCCAACAGCTAGCACCCATGCTGGCACAACACAGCAACAACTGCCTGCTCTAACCTTCCTGTAGCTTCC
Organism: Liriodendron chinense; assembly: GCA_003013855.2. Classification (NCBI taxonomy): domain Eukaryota; kingdom Viridiplantae; phylum Streptophyta; class Magnoliopsida; order Magnoliales; family Magnoliaceae; genus Liriodendron; species Liriodendron chinense. Next base: position 221,909 of record PVNU02002280.1, read on the forward strand.
AATTCAGTCCAACCACTAGCGTGGAAGTCTGTACAAGACTCCAATATTACCCAATGCAACACTCAACCTCAAGGCATTTCTTTTAGTACCCTTCCACGAACGTGAGTGATCAATTTCAATCAAATCTCACAAAAGGGATTTTCAGTCAATTTCTAGCAGCAGCGGCTTCCCCAAACGGAAGCCAGGGGCAGGTTCCGACAGATGCCCTCAGCAGGGTTCAATTCCAAGCCCAATTTCACCAATTGGCAGTGGTGGATAGTCACTACGGGGGCCACTTCCTAATTTCTTAGCCTCCCCTGACTAGGAGTACATTTCAATTTCTCAGCTTCCCCCTACGTGCTTGCTGTGACAGTGGGAGCTCCCGAACTGAGATCCACTCATTTTATTGTGAGTGTGAATCCGTAGGCGAAAAATAGTTAAAACTTTGGGAAAGTAAAAAAATGCTTTCATCAATACAATTAAGAGGAATTAAAAAAATAAAAAATAAAAAATAAAAAATAAAGACACCCAATTTGCATGCAAGTTACTAACGAGAAGAATCTAAACATAGTTTTCTGGTATAGCTGTCCAACTCACAATGGATACATACGTACCACTATTGTAGACAAATCTTTATAGCTAAAACAGGAAAATCAAAAGTTCAGATTATTTCCATCATGCACCATTACGATGCTACCATGCATGAGTTATGGTGAGAAAAATGCAAGAATCCAATGAGATGAACAGTCGTCGGATGGCCATCCAAATTGAGTCAACTCAATTGAGTCATCGAGTTTTAAGCAGTGGATGGAGGGAAACAAAAGAAAGGAGCTCTTGGTCTTGTTCAAATTTATCGTCGTGAACATCTTCCACATTCAACCAAGCTTCTATTCCATCACCCCATCTTGCTTCAAACAGAAAAACCAAATCCTTAGTAGGAAAATTGCAAAAACTAACCCAAATGGGTTTCCCCCACCCAAAATCCGCTTCATGGAAAGGGAATCGACACCAACTAGAAAGATAGAAGTCTACACCAGAGTCGACATATTTTTCAACCATAGAGTTCAAGCATTCGATAACTAGATGGTTTGTTTTCCAGCCCTATATAGCCCAATGATACTGTGGCCCATCGATCAACAGTTCCAACCACCAAACATCTAGGGCATGTGCCAATGAGAACATGACGAGAAGATTTGTATCTACTGTGAGAGATGTTTGATACTGGTACACAAGATTTGTATCCATTTGTGTTTAATTAGGCCGGTCCCACCATTAAGTGGGCCAGACATGAAAACTTATTTTGGGAGCGTTAATTATCCCTTTGACTATCATCTCTTCATGCAAATGTGGCCCACTTAAGGGTCAATCAAAAACTGGATCTCACACTTCTGCAACGATGTCACACATGGTCTGCCTAGATTTCATCACTTCAGACGTGCTACTCCAAAATAGCATTCTCGAAAACAAAGATCAACCAGTTTGACGTAATCAGAGTCATGAATGGATTTCTAAAAGCCCATCATCACAACCATTGAAACTTGAACTCGTCCATCTACGAAGAATTCTCACTGTTAGCTTGCAATCTTGGGCATTTTCTTCCCTAAAGCCACCACCTTAAGGCCGCGATTAAATGTCAGAATCAACAAGATCCAGCAACTGCGTTGGCCCATCCGGTGATGGCCCCTCGTGGGCAAGCCTCAAAATCCTTTCCAACCATATAAGGGCATGAAGTGGTGGATTTAACTTTCTCTATCACAGATGCAAACCTATGACCTAATAACAATTGCAAAATAATGCATCTACCGTTATGTTGGAGAGCCTTCAACAAAATTGAGTCCACCGACTGGTCGCATGACTGGTCGGCCAGTGGACAGTTTGGGTTGAAACTCTTTGGACATTTTTTGACGTTTTGAGACCGGTCACTGGTAGCTTAGACCCGACCAGTCGCAGAGTGCTTAGACCGATCTGGGGACAAGTTTGAGTTGAGATAGCGGGCAAAAGTTTTTTGGGCAAAACTCTCTGGACAAGTTGCAACTGGTTGGCGACCAGTCGTCCGGACTTGCAGGATTTGAGTATTTTGTGCGGTTCCGCACTATACGTTTCCAAATCTAGATAGTCTTATATATATGTTTCCTAATCATGTTTGGAGAGAAGTTAAGCAATACCTAAGTGATCTAAACGAGATTAGGGTTATTGGGAGAGAGGATTGGGAGTTTTTGAGTGCCTTGTTTATCTTTGGGATCTACTCGGGTAGTTGTAGCTCTGTAATTATTTGTTTATCATCATGTAGGTGTCGCTTTGTGCTGTAGTTTTTTCCTGCAAGGGTTTTCCACGTAAAATTCGTATGCTTTTTGTGTTGAGTGCTTGTCTGGTTACTTGTTGATTGTTTGATCTTCTTCATTGCTTCCGCTGGCCGAAGTTCCAACACATTATACCAGCAAAAATCGAGAATAACAAAGACTCATCTGCATATGCCATTAATGTTGATCTTAACTCGCCGGAGAAGAGGATAGTCGCACGCTCAGGTCGTCTGCTCCTCATGGCCTATTGATGGGACTTCTAGTGAGAGGAGAGAGGACCGAGGATAATAATAAATAGCCCGATTAGCGATGGAAGAGGCCTACCCAATGCCACTCTCCACTGTTGTTCACTCTTTCACACCTTCTCAAAGAGGGAGAAACCCATATGTTTACTCCTCTTGTAAAAGAGAAGGATTTGGTACTTCCAAAATCCCATGAAATAGGTGTATGTGCCTCATCTCTATAGGCCCCACTTTAAGTTCACTCCAATGATCTAAACCATTCATTTTATTGCCTCAATGATCAATGCAATGTGTGACCTATTTAATCTAACAAGGACTAGTGAATGGTCTCGATTTAGCCTGTTATCCGATATTCATAATAGGCCAGATGACACAAGGCTAGACATGGAACCCTCAAACCATTCCCTAATCCACTCTCCACCCTCCATCCGTCCTCATCCCAGAACATGGAACCCTCAATACCCATCACCCAACCTTTCACTTTTGCATCAGACCCGACTCCAGTGATGATGCGAATGTTAGGGGTATTTGGTGTTGGGTGCGTTTTACACAAACCTTCGGATCTCGCCCCCCAATACACTAGAATTATGGACTATGATAATGCAATAATCAAGAATAAACATCAACCACACGACACAAGGAGTTTTTACGTAGAAAACCCTCAAAAGAGGTAAAACCATGGGACCTAATCCAGATCAACAATCCACTATCCCAGGGAACTGTTATAACTGATCTCAAGCACACACCGCTTGGATCAAACCTTCTTCACCCACTTGGGATCGATAAACAACAAAAGAATAACAAGGAGGATCGATCTCACCGATCCCGAGGACGTAAAAGCGCTGAGACGACGGTTGCGCAGAAGAATTCCTCTTCAAGCAACTTCTCCCTTCAACAAGCTTCCTCTTTCTCTCTCTTCTCTCTCTCTTCCTCTTTTTCTCTCTTTTTCACCTTGGACGTGTAAACCACACAATGGGATACCCTAATCTCGTTTTTGAACGCCTCAAGTACGAAAACGGAAGAATTAGAGCCCAAATAGGAAACTGCGTATAAGCAGTCCGCGCCGGGTCGAGGACCTGGTCACCAGACCGTCGGGCGCCCGACCAACCCAAAAACTGTCCAGCGTGAAAACCATAAGAAAAGCCAATTTCGGGCACCCGGACCAACATGGTCGGGCGCCCGGCCAGGTCATCAGGCGCCCGGTCACAAGACCTCCGGGCGCCCGACTGTTGTCAAAACAGCCCAGCTGCATTGCTGCCACATCTGATGAATTTCAGTCGCCTGGCCAGTAAATGGTCCGGGCGCCCAACCTTACCCAATTTCAATTTCTCTCTCCTCTGACTGAGGAGGAAACATCCCATCAAATCTCTCCCTTTCCGACTCAGGAGAAATTCATCTTCTTCAAGCCAGCCAGGTTTCTACAAACCTCAAACTTGCCCTTGAACAAAGCCTTGGTCATCATGTCTGACCCGTTATCATCCGTATGGACCTTCTCAAGCTGTAACACCTTCTGTTCCAAAGTATCCCTGATCCGGTGATACCGAATCTCTATGTGCTTCGACTTGGAATGCTGACTTGGATTCTTGCTCAAGTGTATAGCACTTTGGCTATCGCAATAGACCATGTGCTCCTCCTGCTTCAAGCTGAGTTCCTGTAGGAACCTCTTCATCCAAAGCATCTCTTTACATGCTTCTGTGACTGCAATGTACTCGGCGTCTGTCGTCGACAATGCTACGGCCTTCTGTAGCCTGCTCTGCCAAGAGACCGCTCCCTCTACAAATGTGAACATGAACCCCGATGTAGACTTCCTAGAGTCTATGTCACCTGCCATATCTCCATCTGTGTAGCCTTCTAACACAGGTTTTCTGTCACCATAGCATAGGCTCAACCTGGATGAGCCTCTTAGATATCGTAATATCCACTTCACCGCTGCCCAATGTTCCTTGCCAGGATTGGCAAGATACCGGCTAACAACCCCAACCGCATATGCTATGTCTGGGCACCTACACACCATAGCATACATCAAACTTTTTATCGCTAACGCGTAGGGTATCTTCCGCATCTCTTCCACTTCCGCCTTCGTCTTGGGACACTGTTTGTCGCTCAATTTGAAGTGACCATCAAGTGGAGTACTGACCGGCTTCGCTGCATTCATGTTGAACCGCTCTAGGACTTTCTTAATATACCGCTCTTGTGACAACCAAAGCTTCTTGCTGCTTCTGTCACGGGTTATCTCCATTCCTAGGATCTGTTTGGCCGGGCCCAAGTCTTTCATCGTAAAAGACTTGCCCAACACCTGTTTCAGCCTGTCAATCTTCTTGATGTCTTTTCCCATGATGAGCATGTCATCAACGTACAATAGCAGAACTAAGAAATCACCATCTGAGAACCTGCGAGTGAACACATAGTGGTCCGACTCCGTTCTGTCATATCCATGCTTCAACATGAACGAGTCGAACTTCTTTTACCATTGCCTAGGAGCTTGCTTCAGCCCATACAAGCTCTTCCTAAGCCTGTACACCATATGCTCTTTGCCCTTGACTTCAAACCCTTCTGGTTGGCGCATGTAGATCTCTTCTTCCAGGTCACCATGGAGAAAGGCAGTTTTGATATCTAACTGCTTTATCTCCAGATCCATGCTAGCCGTCAATCCAAGCAACACCCGTATGGATGTCATCTTCACCAATGGTAGAATATCTCCTCGAAGTCTATTCCTTTCCTCTTACCAAACCCTTTCACCACAAGTCTGGCCTTGTACCTTGTTTGTGAATTCTTCTACTTATTCTTCTTTCTGAACACCCACTTGTTGCTCAGAGCTTTCTTGCCCTTAGGAAATTTCACCATGTCATAGGTGTGGTTCTTATGCAAGGATTCCATCTCCTCTTGCATAACTTTCAACCACTCCCCCTTATGCTCATCAGTTAGGGCCTCAGAATAGTCTTCTGGCTCTCCCCCATCTGTGAGCATAATGTACTCATGCGGTGAGTACTTCTTGGATGGATGTCTGTCCCTTGATGTCCTCCTCACCCGTGGCTCAACAGGTGGATTAAGTTGGGGTTGCTCTCCTTGTCCATCTTCTATAGGGACTCCCTCATCCTTTGCACCTTGTTGTACTCCCCCGTCATCAGGCACCACGTGAGGAGTAACCGGATCCATGTCCTCCAGTTCACCTGAACTGGGTTGGGTCTTCTCTGGCTTTTCAATGTCTTCTATACACTGATCTTCAATGAAAACCATATCTCTGCTCCTGACAAGCTTCTTCTCGGTCGAATCCCACAACCTGTAACCAAACTTCTCATCACCGTACTCTAAGAACACACATTGCCTGATCTTCATATCGAGCTTGGACCTCTCGTCCTTTGGTACGTGACAAATGCCCTGCATCCAAACACCCTGAGATGACTGTATGATGGATCACGTCCAGTCCACACCTTCTCAGGTACTTCTCCATTCAACGGGGCTGATGGAGACCTGTTTATCAAATACACCACCATGTGCATTGCTTCTCCCCAGAACATCTTGGGCAACTTTGCATGGGATAACATGCATCTGATTCTCTCTACAATTGTGTGATTCATTCGCTCAGCCACACTATTGTGCTGGGGGATCTTGGGAACCGACTGTTCATGCCGTATACCCAGTGACTTGCGGTACTCGTGGGAGTCACCTATGTATTCACCACCATTGTCAGTGCGGATGCACTTCAACGATCTGCCTGTCTCCCTCTCCACCATAACATGAAACAGTTTAAACACACCAAAGACCTCGTCCTTAGATTTCAAAGCATATACCCAAACACTCTTAGATGCATCATCTATAAAAGTGACAAAATACAATGCCCCACCCAAGGTTTTTGTCCTTATAGGACCACAAACATTAGAGTAAACCAAATCTAATGCATGTACTTTATTAATATGAGAAGCAGTTTTAACAAAAGAAACTCTATGCTGTTTCCCAGATAAACAGTCAATACAGGTTTTGAGAGGTATACCTGTCACGTCTGGAAGGAGCCGCTTCTTCGCTAGTAGCTGAAGCCCTTTTTCACTCATGTGGCCTAGACGCCTGTGCCACACGTCAGTAGCTGAATCTTCCGCTGTGTTCAATCCACCCTTGCACACACTGACACTTGCCTTGTAAAGGGTGCAACACTTCTTTCCTCTGGCTACAATCATCGAACCCTTGATGAGCTTCCAGCACCCACCAACAAATCGACTTTCATAGCCATCATCATCCAGCCTTCCCGTCGACATCAAGTTGAGGCGAAGGTCTAGAATGTGTCTCACATCCCTGAGAACTAATGTCCAGCCCACATTGGTCTTCAAACAAATATCACCGACCCCTACGATCTTCGAAACACCAGAATTTTCCATCTTCACTGTCCCATAGTCACCTGACTTGTAGCTTGTGAAGAAATCTCTACGTGGAGTTGCATAAAACGAGGCTCCCGAGTCTATCACCCAGTCGGTGTCCTGACTCGAAGCCGTGAGACAAATATCGTGATCTGCCGAAAGAATAACAACAACGTCACCATCTGAGGCGATCGCAGTAGAATCTGAATCATCTTCCTTCTCCTTTCCTTTACCCTTCTTGTCACTCTTCTTCTTGTGACATTCATGCTTATAGTGGCCCTTCTTGCCATAGTTCCAGCATTCAATGTAATAACCCAAAATTTTGGTACACGTGTGACCATCTGACTGTTCGCTCACTCATTTCTCCCACTTGATCATATGCCACACACATGATCAAGTATGTGATCATCCATTCATCCATCCATTTCATCTCTACCTGATCACTACAATCTTATCCGTCAATCCACTTGACCATCCATCCATGTACGATATAACTCATCATGCAGCACATCTTAAACAAATGTTGCATGACGATTTAAATTCAAACATGTGTTGCATAACGACTTAAATTCAAACATGTGTTGCATGACGATCTAAGTTCCAACATGTTAAAGAATTAATGACATGTTTTAAATATTATTAATTAATAAAATTAGTTTTACTTGAGTATAAGATTTTAGGAAACCAAAAAGCACGTAGTTATGATCAGAGGGTCAGTGATCGAGACCGTCTATTATACTTAACAGCTCAAATACTACAAAATATCCAAATTTCAAGATCAACCGACCATTCGTTTATTGACTTAGACCAACAACAGAAAACCATTAGATTCATACAACAAACTATCACCAACTGACTCTTAAAATCCATTTGCCACCTAAATTCACCCTCCTATTCGACCATCAATCCACTCATCCGATCAGCCATCCACCATACATTTATGCATGTACAAGTGGCCCCACATAAGCACCAAGCACTTGCACCACCATGCACTGCAAGCATCACTTCATACATACGTGAAGGTTTAACGTTATAAATTGTGAATGTGATGGTTTCGAGAGAAGTGCATTAACTAGTGAGTTTTGTTCATTAAATTCTTTTGACCATGTGTGTTTTGCCTATGGTGGGACCTCCCTATTGTAAATAGGGCACAGGGTATGGGCATGAAGGAGAGAGCGTGAGAATAATAAAAAAAAAAGAATACTTATAAAAGAAAAAGAGTGAAAAAAAAGAGGAAGAAGCTTCCTAAAGCTTTTGCAAGGTGGATGATTTTATCCCTGCTGAAATTTTCAGATTATTAGAATTGTGTATTTTCTGCTTAGATATTTATTTATTATTTATGTTGATTTAATTATCGTTAAAATTCTTGTTTTGAATAAATTAAAATAATAGTAATTGTTTATTAACTAATTAAATTAATCTAAAGTCTAATATAAAATATTTAATATTTTAATTTTGTTTATCAAACATGATCTAGAAAGATTCACTTTCTATGATTTTATTTATGAAATTAAATTAAAAATTAATTAAAAAAAGTTACATTTAATTGAATTGAAATTTTTTTATTCATCTTTTATTTAATTCTTAAAATTTTTTAGAGTTATTACATGTTTATTTTATAAAATTCGTACTTCATGGACTATTTTGTAATTTTCTACATTTTCAGGGTCTTCTATGTAATTTTTAGAAATTACAGGCACTATTTTGTACTTGTTTCAAAAATCCTGGACTATAATGTAAAACTTGTAATTCTAGCGTTATTTTATTTATTTATTCATTTCTAATATCTAATTATTATAAAATTATATTTTCCTATTCTGTTTTAAAATTTAGAAAATTAAATATAATAATAATAATAATAGTAATAAATTATATAAATTATTTATATATCTCGCTAAGTTTAATAATATTTGTTAATTATGCAATCTTGTATGAAAATTCGATTTATTAAATTATTTTATTGTTGATGATATGACATGCATCTCTATTAGTTATTGAATTGTGAAAAAAAAATGAAAGATCGAAAGGTTTAAGCAAGTAGGGCGATTGTGTCCCTTGGGTGAGAGACTCTAAAGCCAGTAAATAGGGCGATTGTGTCCCTTGGGTGGAAGACCTTAAAACAAGCAAGTAAGGCGATCGTGACCCTTGAGTGAAAGACCCTAGAACCCATTGGATCCTTTGGAGTCTCCTTTGTGTACGGCGTATGAGTACAATTGTGTGCGCGGACATACGTCAGATGTACAACTGGAGCAATAGTCTGACCAGCTAACGTATGAATGGGTCCCTCACCTCTAGTACCAGTGCGTGGGCGTTAATGCAACGTGACCATCCACTTGAATACAGTGTTGTAAGAGATGATTTATATTTAATTGATTGTTTATAAAAATTCATGAAATGTATGACGTTCATGGCATATTTACAATTTCAGTACTGCATATATTTTTGTTCTTTATATTGTAATTCAATTATCTATTTTATTTATCAATTTGTATATAATCTGCATATTTCAAATTTTGGATAAGAAATGATCCCACTGGGCTATTATGCTCATACAATTACAACCATCCACAGGTGCAGAGCTGGAATATTACGAGTAAGCGGGCCTCTACTACTAATTTTTCATTTCTAACAATTTAAGTTTAATTCGAATTTGAATTTAGATATAAATTAGTTTGTGTTTCAAATCCCGATGTAATAGAACTATTAAGAGAGTCAAGCAAGCGAATATTACATTCATGAAAAAAAATTTAATAGTATTTTCATTTTAGATAGCTCTGAATATCTAGTAAATCTTGATGAAATTATGTTGATTGCAATTATTATCGATCTATTAAAACTCACGAGCTCGGAATTCGGATCCTGAATAACCCTATTCGGGTACCCAGATTTTGGGGCGTGACATTCAACATCTTTCCTGGCAACTGACTTGCCTCTTGATTTATTTCGAGCCTTTCCACCATTTCTGTTCTTTCCTCTCCCCATATCTTGTGTCACAAAGGCGTCTTGTTAAGCAGGCCCTAGAGACTTCCTCCTTGTCTCCTCATTGAAGAGACAGCTTGTTACCTAATCCATGGATACCTTTCCGTCTGGCGCGGAGTTACTTAGAGATACCACCAATGTCTCCCAACTGTCAGGCAATGAGCTAAGCAATAGTAAAGCCTGAAGTTCATCATCCAGGACCATTTTCATGACGGAGAGCTGGTTCACAATGTTGCTGACTTCATTCATGTGTTCAGCCACAGAACCAAAGGTTTGGAACTTGAGATTCACAAGTCGTCTTATTGGGAATATCTTATTGCTGACTGTCTTCCTCTCATACAGCCCTTGCAATTTCTGCCATAGGCTAGCGGCTGAGGTTTCCGTAGACACATGGTGGAATACGGAATCATCCAACCATTGTCTAATAAACCCCACCGCCTTCCGGTCCAACTTCTTCCAATCATCATCAAGCATATCCGTGATCTTCACTGATATGCCTAAGATCGGAGCATATAGGTCCTTACAATAGAGCAAGTCCTCCATCTTAGCCTTCCATATGGTCTAGTTAGAACCATTGAGGCTGATCATCCTTGATGAGCCACCTTCCATAATTCAAAACCGATCCCACTCTGTTCAAACAACCTGAACTCTCTAATACCACTTTATTGGGTGCGTTTCACACAAACCTTCGGATCTCGCCCCCCAATACACTAGAATTATGTACTATGATAATGCAATAATCAAGAATAAACATTAACCGCATGACACAAGGAGTTTTTACGTGGAAAACCCTCAAAAGAGGTAAAAACCACGGGACCTAGTCCAGATCAACAATCCACTATCTCAGGGAACTGTTACAACTGATCTCAAGCACACACCGCTTGGATCAAACCTTCTTGACCCACTTGGGATGGATAAACAACAAGAGAATAACAAAGGAGGAGCGATCTCACCGATCCCGAGGACGTAGAAGCGCTGAGACGACGGTTGCGCAAAAGAATCCCTCTTCAAGCAACTTCTCCCTTCTACAAGCTTCCTCTTTCTCTATCTTCTCTCTCTCTTCATCTTTTTCTCTCTTTCTCACCTTGGACGTGTAAACCACACAATGGAATACCCTAATCTCATTTTGGAACGCCTTTAGTACGAAAACGGAAGAATTAGAGCCCAAATAGGAAACTGTGTACAAGCAGTCCGTGCCGGGTTGGGCATCCGGCCAACCCAAAAACCGTCCAGCGTGAAAACCATAAGAAAAAGCCAATTTTGGACGCCCGGACCACCATGGTCGGGCGCCCGATCACAAGACCTCCGGGCGCCCGACTGTTGTCAAAACAGCCCAGCTGCATTACTGCCACATCTGATGAATTTCGGTCGCCCGGCCAGTAAATGGTCCGGGCGCCCGACCTTACCCAATTTCAATTTCTCTCTCCTCTGACTGAGGAGGAAACATCCCATCATTTGGATATAGCCGGTCGAAATGGTTGGAGGCAAGGAACTGGGGATTAAGGTCAAAGAAGGCTCTAAGAAGCATAGCCCAAATCCTTTCAGCTGCGCTCTTATGTTTTACTCTTTCAGTTGTCGTGCGGTATATTTATGTAACTGGAGCTTGTGCATTCATTGTAACTGGAAATGATACATAGTGGAAAATTTTTGAGGTTGCTCTCTCATCACCGTTGAAATGTTGGATGTCAGAGTTGAGGGAAACACTATTAACCATAAAAAAAATAATAATAATAAATAAATAAAATAATAATAATAATAAATTCTACCAGCTATATCCCAAGTGTGAAGTCAGGGCTTGGGCTCCGTTTTTGGGGGAGCGACAGACTTGCTCGGGGTGAAGGTCCTGATGAGGATGTTCTTTATGAAATTGTTGTACTACAAGCAGAACTGCTGAAAGATGAAACTTGTCCAGAAAACCCAGCTTCCAAAGAAGTTGATGACATGGAACGTGATGACATAGGCCCTTAATTTCTAGTGAATGCAGAGCAAACGTGCTGTTGGTTATCCTTGAAACTAGAGTGAAGCTAGTGCCACGACCATACTCAGGCCTCTCAGTAAAATCCTCGACAGTAATTTTTTGCACGGGACTCTCAGACTTATATTGGTGGAGCCCCTAGCAAGTTCTAGATAGACTGTTCATGCAGTCATCACGGAGGAAGGGGATGTGTACCCATGGGTCTTGCTGGTCGTCTGCATGGGCCATTTGTTGAACCCCAGGCCATGACTGTGCAGGAGCTAAAGGCCATCCATGAACATGTTCAGCTCCCCTGAGTGGTGATGGGTGATTTTAACATGATTGCTGACCCGAGTGAGAAGGTGAGAGGCATAGCCCCATCAGTGTAAAACAAATCATGAATTCAGGAGGCTGATTCATTGAGCAGCATGTAACTCAGCACAATTCTCTAGCAGGTGCTACCAAGGTGTATAAAAGACTTGATCGGGATCTTTTGAATCCCTCATAGATGGAGAAATTATCAAGGGCCATGCTAAAAAATATACTGATTATTGTATTGGATCATGGTCCGATCTAACTGTCTACGGTCTAACAAAAGCCCAATTTTAAGCGGTCATTAAGGTTCGAGGCAATGTGGATGGACCGCACTTCTTGGGAAGATCAGATTAGGGCAGCTTGGCCAACTAGTGGGAATTGTACTCCGCCCGTCTTGGGCTATCAAGTGCCAGTTTCTAACTAATGCTATGTCAGAGTGGAATGGAAGGGTGTTCCAAAACATTCATTGAAAAATGGAACGGTTGGAAAGGGAAGTTAATTGCATCAAAGATGCAAAAAGCGAATATCCCCTTGAACAGGTCTTTACCGAACAGGAAGCGGGGATCATCTTGTTCTATTAGGCCTTAAAAAAATGCAAGAAACTTATTGGGCCCAAAAAGCCTGTTTCTCTTGGTTAAGGCTGGGGTGACCGCACAACATAGGAAATTAACTTTAAGATTACTACAATGGCCAGACTTAGGGAAAACAATATCGTCAATATCAAGCTTGATGATGGTAGAATCATCTACTTCTAGGGGTGAAACTAAGGAGGGCATCATACAGCACTTTAAAAATTATGGGCCGTTTGATAAAAGCTATTTTCAGCACTTATCATTGAAATTTGATATTTTCAGTGATTTTAGCTGATTCAGATCGTTTGACAAATCGAACTTAGTAAGTGCTTAAATTAATTTTCAACTGTAAATAAGGGTCTTTTTTGCAGCTTCGCTGAAATGCTGAAAATGATGTACAATTAAATATCTTTTCACTTTATAACTAAATATCCCTAAAGTATTTCAAAATTACAATTCAGCACTTAAATTAATTTTCACATCTTATTTTTTAATTTATGAAATGGCACATTAGAATCAATGCTCATCTCCTAAGGGCCTCCTTTGAGAAGGAAATTTATGATGTCCTAATGCAAATGGGCCTCTGAAAGGTGCCGGGCTCAAATGGGCTCCAGGCCATCCTCTTCCTTAAGTACTGGGATCGATGTTGTTCGCAATGATGTAATATTGTTGGCGTCTGAGTTTGTTTGAGAGAGAATCCCTTCCAAACGAAACTAACCATACTTTTAACCATACTTTTATTGAACGATCTCTAAGTTGTTGGAATGACCAATCCAAAACGGTCGGTCCAGATTGTCCAGCAATATCTGGAAGCTTCTTGGTATCTGAAAAGCCATACGTTACAACTGTTGGCATTTCCCACACGTTGTGACTGTTGGAGTTTCCATACGTTGGAAACTGCCACATTGAATCTAGTCTCTTGATTTAGGTTGCCGTAATCTCTATATATACATACAGATAGTTGCTGTATGTTTTTGGAAGCAAGGAACTAAGTAAGAAAGACAGCAAGTCAGTAAAATAGTTCTTTATACAGTAGCAGATTTGAAAATCTGTTTGTTCTGTGTCTTGAGTCATTTCATAGTTTTGAAAAGCCAATCACCCTACAATCTGCAAATTGCCCAGCCTTTGGAGGATATCGCCCAACATCGTCCAAGCTGCTGGTGGATATTGGTCAGTATCTAAGACAATCGCACAGCCTATCGGTCAGCTTCTAGAGCTATCGCCCAACAAATTGATCTGATTTCATAGGAGATCGCCCGGATTCTGTGAAGATCGCCCAACAAATTGGTATCAGAGCCTCTTGGTTAAATGGCCAACTCGATCCAGCCGCAAATTTCGAAATTGTCTAAGGACAACTATGAGAATTGGTGCATCCAGATGAAAGCACTGTTCGGGTCGCAAGATCTATGGGAAATCATCACCGATGGGTACGAAGAGCCCACTATGGAGCAAGAAGCCGCCTACACCGCTGATCAAAGGGCGGTCCTCAAAGATCAAAGAAAGAAGGACAAGAATGTTCTATTTCTTGTCTATCAAGGGTTGGATGAGTCCACCTTTGAATGGATCGCTGAAGCGACAACTTGCAAGCAAGCATGGGAGAGTTCAAGACCTCTCATATGAAGGAAGGTGAGTCTATTTCGAATTATTTTTTAAAGTTACTTGTTATCGTTAACAACTTAAAAAGAAATTGCGAAAAGATTGAGGTTGTGCGGGTGGTTGAAAAAGTACTGCGATTCCTTACACCCAAATTTGGACATTATTTATGGCCATAGAAGAATCAAAGGACTTGAAAAAATTGTCCATTGAAGAAATAATATGATCGTTGCAAGTACATGAGCAACGAATGCAAAAGAATATTGGTCCAATGCTTGAACATGCCTTAGAGTCTAAGTTGACTCTAAATGAACAAAAGAATGGCCATACACAAAGAGGGGGCCATGGCACTAACAATTGTGCAAAAGGCAGAAGGCGTGGATATCATCCAAGCTATCAACAAAATCAACAAAAGTTTATCAGTTTCCATGGAAGAGGAAATGGTAGAGGCTGATCCATGCATGGTCGTGGAAATTTAAAAAAATGTTCAATGCTACAATTGCAAGAAATTCGGCCACTATGCCTCTGATTGTTGGAACAAAGTGGATCAAGATGAATGATCCAACTATATTGAAGCATCAACCCATGAACAAGAAGACTCCACACTTCTCCTTGCACAAGAAAAGCGTGTGAACAGCCGGATGTGTGGTATCTCGACACCGGGGCAAGCAACCACATGAGTGGTAACAAAGACCTGTTCGTGGGAATCTCAGAAGGAGCTCGTGGCAATGTGAGTTTTGGCGACTCATCAAAAATCCCTGTGAAAGGTAAAGGCAATATCAAAATTTATCAAAAGAATGGTGTGCCAAATTTCATCTCTAATGTGTACTACGTGCATAATATGAAAAGCAATATTCTTAGCATTGGGCAACTTCTAGAAAAGGGATACGTCATACACATTAAGGACTACTCTCTTTCTATAAGAAATGCACACGGAAGACTAATTGCCCAAGTCCAAATGGTAAAGAACCGTATGTTCCCGCTTCACATCAATACAAACTCAGAAAAATGTTTGTATGGACTTGCGAAGAATGAATCTTGGAAATGGCATCTTCGTTTTGGGAATCTCCATTTCAGCGGCTTAAGGTTATTGTCTTCATCAAGCATGGTGCATGGTTTACCTGTTATTGAAGCTCCATAAAATGTGTGTGAGGCGTACACACTTGGCAAGCAACAAAGGAACTCTTTCCCAAGCGGAGTGTCCAGAAGAGCAAAGGAACCACTTCAGTTGGTTCATACTGATATTTGTGGACTACTTGAAACACCCTCTCTTAGAGGTAATAAATATTTTATTACCTTCATTGATGATTTCAGCAAAAGACTTTGGGTGTATTGCATCAAAGAAAAATCAGTTTCTTTGTCTATCTTTAAAATTTTCAAAGCTCGTGTTGAAGTTGAAAGTGGTTATAAAATTAAAGTACTCAGATTTAACAGAGGTGGAGAGTACACCTCAAATGCATTTCGAGATTATTGCAGGGAACAAGGCATCAAGCAACAGTACACTTGTGGACCCTTGCCGTTTCACGCTCCCACACGACGTTTTCGTCCCTTCCCCTTTCGGGAAAAGAAGGAGAGGATGCGTGAATGCGAATCGCCGTTTGTGCCACTGGCTTGCCTCCTTCTCGAGGGCTTTGTTTGGTAGTCGTGTTTAAGCTGGATGTGTTTAAATGAGTTTATATAAGACCAGAGTTGCCACTAGCCAGTTACTTCGAATTTACAGTCGGCTATACCCCGTAGAAACGTTGGAGAAGGGAATCCAAAGGTTCCTTCCTCTAAAATGACTCCTTTTGATCTGCGGCCAGAGATTCGAGGTAAGGGATCATGGTTACAGGGTGGGAAGAGGTTAAGCACCCCACACACTGCCCGTACCGAGGTACGGTCTCTACTTCAAAGAATTAACCTAACACTTAAAGTCTGTTTTAACCCTCGTACATTCTCATTGATGACATGATGCATGAATGCGGGTCTGAACAGTAAGAGTTTCTGATGGGCAGGTTCCAATAACAGGCAAGCCCAGAGCATACGCTCGAACTGACAGGTGCTTAATATAAGACATATGCAGTGTGTTCGAATAATCAAGGTGCTTTGTAGTGAAGCATGAATGCAAGTCTGAACAGTAAGAGTTTCTGATGGGCAGGTTCCAATAACAAGCAAGCCCAGAGCATACGCTCGAACTGACAGGTGCTTAATATAAGGCGTATGCAGTGTGTTTGAATAATCAAGGTGCTTGCAATGAAGCAAGGGGTTGGAAGGAAAGTAAATGTTGCACTTATGCTAGATGCAAATGAGATGATGCTGGAAAGAGAGTAGCTGGATGGACAGAGGTGTCGCAAGGGTTGGCTTTGAGTGGCTGGATCAAGACTTGGATGGCTTGGGAGACTGGGGCCAGTGGTCAAGCTGGGCTGGACCAGGGCTAGGAACTCCTCACTCGGGCTCTCCTTGGTGGAAAAATGGGCTAAAGGGTGGAGAAGGGAACTCGAACGGACGGGCTCTCTCTGGCTGGGTTGCTGTCTTCAAATGAGAAGGGGAGGGGGGTATTTATAGCAGCGGGCAGTGGCAGAACCTGTAAATATTTTTAGGCGGCCCACGTACAGTCACTCCTCGATTTCCATCGAGGTACGATCGTTCCCTTGGGGCTGCTGTTTGGCTCGGTGGGTCGACTCAGTGAGTTGACTCAGCAGGTCGACTCGGTGATTTGACTCGGCGGGTTGACTCGGTGTTTTGACTCGACGAGTTGACTCAACGGGTTGACTCAGTGGGTTGACTTAGTTAGTTTGACTTTTTTTTAAGGATTTTTTGACTGGCTTTTCTTATGGGGGTTTTTCAGGCTGATGTTTAGGACTGGGTTGACTGAGTTCAGGCTTGAGTTGGGCTATGGATTGGGGCTTACAAGGGTGAGTTTGGCTGAGTTTGGACTTGGATTTGGGGGTATGGTCCTCCATTCATCCAGCAATCTCTACCAACAGTGTAGCCGAAGGTGGGGTGTCTACAGATGCCCCTCTTTGGCAGAGGTTGCGTGCAACCGAATGCCAAAGCGAGTGGACACCCCACTTCTGACCCGGTCATTCACG
Source organism: Liriodendron chinense (assembly GCA_003013855.2). Taxonomy (NCBI): domain Eukaryota; kingdom Viridiplantae; phylum Streptophyta; class Magnoliopsida; order Magnoliales; family Magnoliaceae; genus Liriodendron; species Liriodendron chinense. Next base: position 239,263 of record PVNU02002280.1, read on the forward strand.
GATCATGGTCTGAAATCTTTGCTTGCCTTTGCATCTGTGCCAGTTGATCGTCTGGAAATCGATCACTCGCACATACCGTGGAAGTTTGGAGAAAACGTTGCGATTGTCCCTGCAGTTTGTTGCAACCTAGGTACCCAATCGCAACCCTTCCATTCCCGATCGGTACTAACATCGGAAAGGTACAGCAGAGCCTCTGCGTCACTAGTCTTACGAGGTTACTGACCCTAAGACTGATTGTGTGATGTTTGATGTTTTTCCAGATCACTCCAAGAGTACTTGTTTCGCTTGACTGTCAAAGTGGTTAGGTGCCCTGCGTCAGATAGTCTTACGGGATTCTACTACACCGACTTGGACTCAGTCAAGGTACTTCAGGCATCCACGCCTAGGTATGTGCGGGTGGATTCTTTCCACCCGACCTGCTGGTTTCGATGATTTGCTTGCAACTCATTCTTTCCTCGATTGTGGTCTGGAATCTTTGTTGTCCTTTGTATCTGAGTCAGTTGATTGTTTGGAAATTGATAACTCGCACATACCGCAGGAGTTTGGAGAAAACGTTACGATTGTCCCTGCAGTTTGCTGCAACCTGGGTACCCAATCGCAACCCTTTCATTCCCGATCGGTACTAACATCGGAAAGGTACAGCAGAGCCTCTGCGTTGCTAGTCTTACGAGGTTGCTGACCCTGAGATTGATTGTGTGATGTTTAATGTTTTCCCAGATCACTCCAGGAGTACTTGTTTCACTTGACTGTCAAAGTGGTTAGACGCCCTGCGTCAGATAGTCTTACGGGATTCTACTACACCGACTTGGACTCAGTCAAGGTACTTCAGGCATCTACACCTAGGTATGTGCGGGTGAACTCTTTCCACCCAATCTGTTGGTTTTGATACTTAGGTTACAATTCATCGTTTCCACCTGTTCAAATGATTTCTTTGACCGAGCCTTTTGGCTTTCATCTTTTTTGTATCTTGGCATGTGGTACGACCGCACTGACATTGGAGTTCAGTTCGACCGTACTTTGAGTGCATTGGATCCGATGGTCTCCGGGAAAATCGCGAGACATCGGATCTTATTTGATTTTTACGTCGGCTCCTACCCAGAGATATGGAAGATCTCCTGGTGTGTTGGAGGCAGAACGCTCTACTGGGAAAATATTTTTTGAATTTTTTAAAAGATACCCACTCTGGGGAGTGCTACTTCGTGGGGTTTTTATTTGCAAATAGGAATATACTTTTTTGTCTTTTTGAAATGGAAATCTAGTTTGCATGCGCCTCCACTAGGGATGCCTGTGGGGTCTTTGGCTAACCGACTTTATTTTGAAAGCAGGTAACCATGATGATTGATGTGATGGATGCTGATGCATGGAGATGCATGATGAATGCATGGCTTTGGCTCATTCTCTTTCAGTTTGATGATTTTGCTTTTGCTGGAGATGTAGAAAATTTTGAGCTTATTGCTTGCAGGGTTGTTCTCCCTGGGGATTTTTCTTTTTTTATACGGGTGTTTGGTCAGCGGGTTGGTCAAGATCCCGACCCGTGGTCGATCAGGTCCATCGTCCCAAGATGCTGTTTCTTTGCTAATGAGAATATACGATGATTAAATCAGACCTCAAAATGTTCTTCTGGGCATAAATGCGATTGAGACGGTGCTTGGTCGCCAGTTTTGGTCAAGATTCCAATTTGCGGGCGATTGGATCCGTCATCCCAAAGTGTGAAGAGAGTGGAGTTCAAGACTCCTGAAGTGTAGTGATGGGGGCTAGTGCCAATTTTTGTGATTTTTGTAAATATGTGGTCCGAATTTTTACCTGAGTGGTCAGGATAGAGATCGGTTTATTGAAAACAAAGGAGATATTTTTGTGATTTTTGAAAATATTTGATTTGAAAGCAAAGGAAATATTTTTTTGTGATTTAGACAAATATCTGATTTGAAAGCAAGGGAAATATATTTTTTGTGATTTTTGTAAATATTTGATTTGAAAGCAGGGGACATTTTTTGTGATTTTTGAAAAGGTGATTTTGCAATGTTTTTGTATTTTTCTGATTTTTCTGAAATGCAGGGAAAAGTATGGAATTTTCATCCATTTCCAGCTTCTACTGCTGGTAAGGCACCCGATCCATTTTACGTCAGCGAGCAAGACGAGTCTCACACAGTTAAGTGCCGTAGTTTTACATCTTCGGATGAGGAGATTTGAGGGTTTTCAGTCAACACACCCACAAAGTTACCTGTTCCTCCTGTGCAATGCACATAGCCCACGTATCGTCTGACGGACTCCTTCGGCCACAAAATGAGCCACATCCTCACATTTCCCTTAGTCAATCCAGTTTGGGGCCTTACGTTGCTCACAATTTCGTGAGGGTGTGCTCCACCTCCCAACAGCCTTAATCCCCTTCATAAGTTTTACGAACAGGGAACATCCGTCAGATTTAACAGCGACTTCCAAATCAAGGTTGTCTATCAGGTGCGTTCAACACGAACAGGATTACGGAGTTCTGCCCGCCTCAGCCCTTACCTATTTAAAAGGCTCCGGACACCCGTACGATCAAGTGTCAGCCATGTCCGGAACAGGTTGGGGAAAGAAAGCCCCCGAGAAGTTAATCCCAGTGTAGTTTTAGGTCTTCGGACCGCTGAAGATAAATTTGTGCAGTTGAAATTGATGGTGAAATTTTTATTTTTTATTTTTTTTATTTTTGAAAAGGTTCCAGAGTTCAACTCAAGTGGTTGAGATTGATACTGGTTTTTATGGAAAACTCAAAAAATCTTTTTGGTATTTTGGAAATGATCCAGGTCATCCGATCCTGGCTTAAACGGCTGAGATCGATGCCGGTTTTTATTAAAAATCTCTCGGGATGTTGATTCCGATGTAGTTTAAGGTCTTCGGACCCAATTTTTGTACAAACAGGGAGAACACATTTTTTTGTGATTTTTTGAAAAATGTTCCAGGCTGTTAAATCTCAATTTTGAACGGTCAAGATTAACACTGGTTTTTATTGGAAATCTCTCGGCATGTTGTTCCCGACGTAGTTTAAGGTCTTCGGACGGAAAAGCTTTATAAAACAGGGAAAACATATTTTTTTTATTTTTGGAAGATGTCCGGAGTCATCTGATCTTGATCCGAACGATCCAGACTGCTACCGATTTTTATTGAAAGTCCCTCGGGATCTTGATCTGACGTAGTTTAAGGTCTTCGGACCCAGAATATGTACAAACAGAGCATATATTTTTTATTTTTTGGAAAATGTCCGGAGTCATTGATCTTGATGTGAGCAAACAAGACCGACGCCGGCTTTTATTGAAAATCTCTCAGAATGTTGATCCCGACGTAGTTTAAGGTCTTCGAACCCAATTTTTGTACAAGCTGAACATATATTCTTTTTTGTGATTTCTTTTTTGAAATGATCCAGGTCATCAGATCTTGGCCTGAATGGCTGGGATCGATGCTGGTTTTTATTAAAATCCCTCGAGATATTGATCCCGACGTAGTTTAAGGTCTTCGGACCATAAAACTGTACAAGCGAACTGTAATCAAGGGTGGAGATTCCGGGGATTCTTCTTCGACTGGTTTAGATCATTAGGTCATGACTTTGAATGGTTGAGATCACTGTTTGACCAAGTCAATTTTTTCTTTCTTTTCCTTGAAAATTTCATGGAGCTTTTCCACATCATCAACCCAATTTCTCACCTATTTCTCACAAGATGAGATTTTGGTGAGATTTCTTACTTTTTCTCACCATTCTCTTCCATCACTTCATTCTTACAAGGAGGTACAAGATTCACTTGCAACCACTCTTCCCAAGGAGGAGTTCTTCCCAAGGAGAGGGGAGGAGAGGTCGTTTTGAAATTGCGATTTTACCCCCTATAGAGATACTCGGAGATATGTCTAAGGACCTAGAGGGGGGATTCGGACCTTTTTGAAATTCTTTTCGCCTACTTACACAATTCAACAAATTACGCTAAGTAAGCAAGAACACTTCGGCTTCCAAGCCTAAGTGGGTCCAATCACAAGACTAGCAAAAGGTTAAGCAATAAACAATCCTAGTCTAAGCATGCATAGGTAAATAAAAGATTCAACTAATCAAGCTCCTAACCTATGCAACTTGTGTAGACTTATGAGAGTGGATCAATGAGCTCAAGTCTACACAAGTAGTGAAGGTACATCTTGTGTGTGGATGAGCCTAATAAGTGCCTAGCATTCATTCCTATCAAGCATTCATAATTAAGCAATTAAACTAACAATGCAAAGATATAAATGTGCTCAAGAACAATCACAAACGCAAGGATGTATAGTGGTTCGACTACTTGTCTATTCCACTTCTAGTTCAAGTACTCAACCCCTTTGAGCACACCGGCATTCACTATTGGAGGTTTTAAATGAGGTTCACCTCTTAACCTTTACACGGAGGTTTTATCGGTTCACCTCACAACCGTACCCGGAGTTTTAGATATAGGCTAACTCTCAACCTAACGCACGTTTACTCCCGTGTCGGAGGCTCCCCCTTGGAGACTTAGTTTAGGCCTGGCTGACGGGCCAAGGAATGGCTAACGTCCCTAGGTCGAGTTCAACAAACAAACTCTAAAATGGACTCTCAAATAAGACAACCTACTTGTCGGATGAGCCCCTTGTTTAGCGCCGGATTGGGTTGCTTGATCTCCGCTCTCCCGTGCTTCAATCAGCTTTCCTTGCTCCCACGATCGTGTCGCCGTTGCGTCGCCAATGCCTCAGCCACACTCGATCAAACACCTTGCATGCAATGCCTTTGAGATGCCCAAGGTGCTAGGAGGATAGGTTTGAGAGCTCTACAACTAATGGGAATGGGTTGCCTAGAGTCTCTTACCTACAACGATCTCATCTTCGAGTATTGGATAAGGATTTGCCAATCAAAAAGCTTCCAAACTCTAGAGATCAAGAGGGGATGAAGGTCATCATCTTCATGAGCTTGGAATGCTCTAATCTTGTGTTAAAGCACAAGGAAGATGCCTTGCATAGGTCAATGAATGAGCCTCAAAAGACCTCCTACAATGGTGGCTTCACTCCCCAAAAATTCCTCTGCAATGCCGAAAAATGGAGCTCTATATGTAAGAAAAGAGGGCTCCAACGGTCATAAAACGGGCATAAAATGGCTCTTAGCCGACCTGAACCGACCAGTCCCGACCGCTCGGATCCACTAGCTGAAGGCTTGCAAGGATACCCAGGCCGACCGGTCAAGACCGGTCGGACCCCTTTGCTGGACAGCCCTGAAGACTTCAGGCCGACCGGTCACGACTGGTCGGACCCCCTTGCTGGACGATAGAGAACTCCAGGCCGACCGGTCAAGACCGGTCGGCAGTGCCTGCTGACCTCCCTGATGTGAGAAGGCCGACCGGTCTTTACCGGTCGGCTGTCCATTTGCAAATGCAGCAAGGCTGCTGGCCGACCGGTCTTGACCGGTCGGACCAGCTTGGTTCTCCCCTCATATTAGCTGAACTCCTCATGTTTCAGCCTATCCATTTTGGCCAAGGTTAGGATGATCAATTGGGACACCTAGGGCCAATCTATGATGACAAAATGATTCCTAATATGGTCAAGGTCATCAGGGAAACAAAGGGGTTGGTTTTGGTCAAGGTTAAGGTACCAAGGCATCACTTTTACCTGAATCTTCTTCCTTGATGCAGCCGGTCCGTCTTGAGTCTTCAGTCTTCATCTTCATTGGGCTCAACCGACACTAGACTCACTAATGTAAGTGATTGACAAACAAGGTGCACTAGTAAGCCACGGAAAAGTGCACTAACAATCTCCCCCTTTGTCAATTACTTACAAAAACTTAACCTACCAAAACAGAATACATGTTCAAGATATTACAATGATAATGACTTAAATACAGGACTCTCGACATGACAAACTAAGCAGCTCTTCTTCAGTTTGCTCCCCCACAACCTGTCAATCCCTGCATCACAAAACACAGCAAACTAGTTTTGGTGGGATTTGATCTTTCTCCCACTTTTTGTTAGCAATTGACAAACTATTCTCTCCCCTTAATGATATATCAATAAGGCTAAGGTAAGAGAAGATAGTATGTCGCAGTTATAACTATAAGCACATGCTAGCAAGGAGAGTATAGGGTGCATGAATCATAAATACATGGAGCAAGCTAAGAAACATGATTAACAGGAAGATATAGCTATCTAGGCAAGGTTAATCATGCACCATTGGTCAAGGATATATATTTGCATTGAAAGCACAAAGGGCTTATAGCCCAAACAACCACCCTCCCCTATTGGTATATCAAGACCAATAATAAGCAAAGATTAGCATACAATGAAGTATAAAACTTAAGATGATTAGCTAATCTAAGCATGATGATAATCTAGCAGGCAAATGAATCAAATAAACGCAAGGCTAAATTATCAAATCTGGGCGAATGAGGCTTGAATCCTCTGATTTGCCCATATACACAGAAATGAGGCTGAAATCCTCAGATTTTTCTATATAAGCATATCTAGCTACCCTCACTAACCATGTTTAGTTTGATAAGGCAAAGGTAACTAAATTCCTCAACTCACCTCATAGAATGTAGCATGAGGTGAGGGGTTGGAAACTCCTTCTCCTCCTAGAAGGGATAGCGGTTGGGATCCCCACTTAGATAAGCTGGTAGAGGGGTTGTGGTGGAGGCCGAGAGAGTAAGATCTTTATGTTGGCCCTCATCACAAGTGGAGTCACCAGATTCGGACTCCTCCGTATTATCCCAAGTGGCAGTCATTGCCTTTTTACCTTTTGGTTTAGGCCCTTCCGGACATTCCGGGGCAATATGGCCACGACGACCGCAACCGTAACAACGGACGGATGAAATATGGATGATTTTCCTTTACGTTTATCACCCTTCTTGTCCTTCTTGTCACGGCTATTCCCTCTATCAAATTTGAGGAATCTCTTGAATTTTTTGTTTAATTTCTCTTCCTCATCATCCTCATCATCGCTATCTTCCTCCGACTCACTCTTAATTTTCTTATGTTTGTGAGAGGACTTAAAAGCGATGTTTTTCTTTTTAGATGGGGCTTTAAAGCCTAGTTCAAAAGTTTGTAGGGAACCTATGAGTTCTTCAACTTTCATTGTATTTAGATCCCTACATTCTTCAATAGTGGTAACTTTAGAAGAGAACTGTTTCGGAAGGGATCTCAGAATTTTCCTACAAAGTCGATTTTTCGGAATAGGATCCCCTAAGCCCCACATATCATTGGTGATTTTGTTCAGCTTGGTATAAAATTCAGTAAATGTTTCATCCTCCTCCATAGTAATATTTTCAAATAGAGTAGAGAGGCGCTGAAGTTTAGAGTTTTTAACAACATTTGTACCTTCATAGGTAACTTCAAGAATATCCCATGCTTGTTTACTGGTTGTGCAGTTTTGAATCCGACCAAATTCTTCTCTAGATACTGAACAAAAAATGGCATTCAGGCCTTTGGCATTATGGATACGTTGAGCTTTATCATGATTAGTCCACATTGCCTTATCTTTTAGCCTGAGAACATCCGGTTCACCTTCCTTAGAAATAATGTCCATTGGGGGTACATATCCAATATCAACCATGTCCCTCACGTCCGAATCAATAGATTCTAAGAAGATGCGCATTCGGGCTTTCCAATATGGATAGTTTGACCCATCAAAGAAAGGAGGCTTAATGACGGATGACGAGTCCTCTCTAGACATATTTTCAAGTTTCTCTTTAGGATCTACCTCTAGGCAATTACGCCCTTAAAGAGGAACCTGTCTCTGATACCAATTGAAATTGCAGTTTTACCGCCTATAGAGATACTCGGAGATATGTCTAAGGACCTAGAGGGGGGGATTAGGACCTTTTTGAAATTCTTTTCGCCTACTTACACAATTCAACAAATTACGCTAAGTAAGCAAGAACACTTCGGCTTCCAAGCCTAAGTGGGTCCAATCACAAGACTAGTAAAAGGTTAAGCAATAAACAATCCTAGTCTAAGCATGCATAGGTAAATAAAAGATTCAACTAATCAAGCTCCTAACCTATGCAACTTGTGTAGACTTATGAGAGTGGATCAATGAGCTCAAGTCTACACAAGTAGTGAAGGTACATCTTGTGTGTGGATGAGCCTAATAAGTGCCTAGCATTCATTCCTATCAAGCATTCATAATTAAGCAATTAAACTAACAATGCAAAGATATAAATGTGCTCAAGAACAATCACAAACGCAAGGATGTATAGTGGTTCGACTACTTGTCTACTCCACTCCCGGTTCAAGTACTCAACCCCTTTGAGCGCACCGGCATTCACTATCGGAGGTTTTAAATGAGGTTCACCTCTTAACCTTTACACGGAGGTTTTATCGGTTCACCTCACAACCGTACCCGAAGTTTTAGATATAGGCTAACTCTCAACCTAATGCACGTTTACTCCCGTGTCGGAGGCTCCCCCTTGGAGACTTAGTTTAGGCCCGGCTGACGGGCCAAGGAATGGCTAACGTCCCTAGGTCAAGTTCAACAAACAAACTCTAAAATGGACTCTCAAATAAGACAACCTACTTGTCGGATGAGCCCCTTGTTTAGCGCCGGATTGAGTTGCTTGATCTCCGCTTTCTAGTGCTTCAATCATCTTCCCTTGCTCCCACGATCGTGTCGCCGTTGCGTCGCCAATGCCTCAGCCACACTCAATCAAACACCTTGCATGCAATGCCTTTGAGATGCCCAAGGTGCTAGGAGGATAGGTTTGAGTGCTCTACAACTAATGGGAATGGGTTGCCTAGAGTCTCTTACCTACAACGATCTCATCTTAGAGTATTGGACAAGGATTTGCCAATCAAAAAGCTTCCAAACTCTAGAGATCAAGAGGGGATGAAGGTCATCTTCTTCATGAGCTTGGAATGCTCTAATCTTGTGTTAAAGCACAAGGAAGATGCCTTGCATAGGTCAATGAATGAGCCTCAAAAGACCTCCTACAATGGTGGCTTCACTCCCCAAAAATTCCTCTGTAATGCCAAAAAACGGAGCTCTATATGTAAGAAAAGAGGGCTCCAACGGTCATAAAACGGGCATAAAACGGCTCTTAGCTGACCTGACCCGACCTGTCCCGACCGGTCAGATCCACTAGCTGAAGGCTTGCAAGGATACCCAGGCCGACCGGTCAAGACCGGTCGGACCCCTTTGCTGGACAGCCCTAAAGACTTCAGGCCGACCGGTCAAGACCAGTCAGACCCCCTTGCTGGACGATAGAGAACTCCAGGCCGACCGGTTAAGACCGGTCGGCAGTGCCTGCTGACCTCCCTGATGTGAGAAGGCCGACCGATCTTGACCGGTCGGCTGTCCATTTGCAAATGCAACAAGGCTGCTAGCCGACCGGTCTTGACCGGTCGGACCAGCCTGGTTCTCCCCTCATATTAGCTGAACTCCTCATGTTTCAGCCTATCCATTTTGGCCAAGGTTAGGATGATCAATTGGGACACCTAGGGCCAATCTATGATGACAAAATGATTCCTAATATGGTCAAGGTCATCAGGGAAACAAAGGGGTTGATTTTGGTCAAGGTTAAGGCACCAAGGCATCACTTTTACCTGAATCTTCTTCCTTGATGCAGCCGGTCCGTCTTGAGTCTTCGGTCTTCGTCTTCATTGGGCTCAACCGACACTAGACTCACTGATGTAAGTGATTAACAAACAAGGTGCACTAGTAAGCCACGGAAAAGTGCACTAACACGTTTCACCTAGGTGGAGGGTAGGACAGCCCCCTGGGCGCCGCCCATACCGCCCCTGACCCCTGGTCTCTTCGGTGGGTTGGGTAAAGGGGTGCACCCCCCTTTTCTATATAACATGGGGCACCCTTACCCCATTCAACGTGCAATCTCTCTCTTCTCTCTCTCATACTCTCTCTTTCTTAAAGTTTTCTCTCTCCTCTTGGTGGTTCTTTGCTTCTCTCAAGTGGTGGGCCTTAGAGAAGTTTTGGGATAGCAAGGTGGTCCCTCTTTGGCGAGTAGTAAAGGTATGGACCACTCCCTTTCTCTTTCTTGTCCTTTTCCTTCTTCATTGTCTCTTCTCATGACTCTTTTCTTTTTCCATGTAGCTATTCCAAAAGGAGTGAAGGTGGGCCCAAGTATATTTGGCCATTTTCTAGATCTCCAATCTATTTCAAAGGTGGTGCATGGAGAAGGACCTTGCAAGCCTTCCATTTCACTTTTCCTTTTCTCTTTTTTTTTCACACTCCCTTTATGTGTATGTAAAGGGTAATTTTGCCATGTCCATCAAGTGTGCATGGAAAAATCTACTATCTTTTCCATGAGAGTTGGGCCTCTTTTCATATGTATCAAATGGGCTCAAAGTGAAGTCATGGCCCTAGTTGTATTTGATGGGCCCAATGCTTCATTTTGGGCTCCCTCATGCTTTCTTGTTCTTGTCATTTCCTTTGGAGCTTTCTTTTTCTTTTCCATTTTCTTTCCAAGGTTTTGGGCCCATGGGCATGGTAGGGCCCACCTCAAGTTTTGGGCTCATGGGGCTCACTTTGGGTGGCCCCATCTTTCTTCACATGTGTATGGACAAAAGTGACTAGCCCATTCTTCACTTGGATCTCAAGTGGGCTAGATTTCTTAGTTGGGCCTTTATGGACAAGTAGCCCAAATCTTCCACCATCTCTTGATTATGATGTACATCCTTGTGCAAAGTGTGGTGGGTTCCTTGGAGTTTTTTCATATGGATGGGCTTTTAGGCCTTCGTTGAAGCTTGGATTTCTTTTGACCATGTGTGCACCACTACACTTTGTCCATGTAGGATTTCTTTTTCTTTCATGCTCTTCCTTTTGATGGATGGAGGACTTGAGTTACTTGATCATCTACAAGTCCCATGAATGAGTTGTTCCAACATTCTTACTAGGTTCAAATGGTTTTTCTTGTGGGAGGAAAGTGGTCCTCAAGAATTTCCTTAGATGTTATCAATCTCAAATGGGTGATCCTCCTTCAAGTGAGCTATCTATGCAACCATAGCTACTTGAACTTCCTTTGGAGGGGCTTGGTGGGTCATCCACCATCATTCTCAAATATGAGTGATTTTTCTTCCAATTTGTGAGAAAGAATGATACCCATAAGTTGCCCAATTTTGTCCCATGCTTTGGGGCATTTTGGATTTTGATCTTCAAGTGGGCTATGTATACCATTCTTAACCATTTTCATGATGGTTGGGTGACCCATCAAGCCATGCCCTCTTGTGCTCAAATGGTCTCCCTTTCTTGTAAAGAAATTGGTGCACATAAGTTGCCCAAACTTGCCCTTACATGGGCATTTCCAACTTTGATTCCTCATGTGGGCTATGTGCATCAACTTTTACCACTAGCTTCTTTGATTCATATGTTTATGGGTAGACCTCCATGTTGTGCTCTCATGGTCAAAGCTTTCATCAAGATGGTGCACATAGGGGTGCCCATGGTTAACCCATGAATGGGTCTTCATGTCCTTCAAGTGGGCTATGTGCTCCCTCCAATCCATTGAGATGAGGCATTTGGGTTGCTCTTGGGGGCCCATTTCCCTCCTATTCTCCACTTGTCCATGTACATATGTAAAAAGATGGAAACATCTTAAGTGAGAATCATGGCCTTGGCATAAAAAGTGGACCAATCCTTGGCCACATGTGGACTTTGAAGAGAGATTTCTCATGTGAAGTAGGATTCTTATCCTTCGTTGATCTCATGGTACTTGAGTGCATTTGTTGTCCAAAATGTGTCCTTGGATGATGGACTTTCCTTGCATAAGGCATGCCATGCAACCTTCTTTAAGGTGGGCCTTGCTTTCTCCAATGGGCCCAGCACATATCCTAGGTGATACATGGAGTTGGACTTTAGATCTTGCATTTGAATGTGAGTCCACTCCCATGGGTTTCTTGGATGATAATTTGGATTTTAATGGGTAAGGGAGAGGGACTTACCTTGCCTAGCTTGTAGGATTCAATGGCGGACGGTACCAGAGGTCGTCGAGTGATTGACGAGGATGATCCTGCCTTCATCATCCGCCGAGGGGACCACATGTGTTCCTTGGCTATGGAGCACCAGCCTCTTCCCGCTATCAAGGGTCGAGGTACCAGGGATCACTAGGACAACTGGGTGAAGGATCCACAGCCCTTGCTTAAACGAGTATTGGCTGGTACTGCCTTTGCTGGCCTCCTCACCTTACGTTTTCATAACAACAGTGCCAACCGCATGATGCTCGCGGCCCTTTGCGAGAGATGGCGGGACGAGACCCACACCTTCCAGCTCCCTTGTGGTGAATGGGGAATAACTCCCCTGGATATTTATATGCAAATAGGCTTTCTGTTTCATGGGGCAGTTGTTTCCCAAGTCAGCTCTCTGGCTCCCATTACTTCCACTGACTGGCTACGGCTTGTAGGTGATGTCCCACCCGAGGATGAATTCCAAGGCCATCAAGTAAAGATGCGATGGTTCTACAACAATTTTACCTCCGTCATCCCCACTACCGAGCGAGAGGCCCTCCACAAAGTACGGGCCATGATCACTTACGCCTTTGGGTCCTTCCTTCTCTGCCACGCCAATGAGAGGGTCGATCCTAAATTTCTTCGCTTGGTTGAGGATTTACACCACCCCTACAATTGGAAGGGGGCTATCCTGACTCATATTTTCCAGGGTCTGGATAAGACTTGTCGGAACAGCCGGTCCTACACTGGTTTTTGGCCTGTCGTCGAGGTATTTCTTTCATTCACCTTTCTTGAAGACATTTGCCTTCTTTCTCTCTCTAATCATTAGGTGTGCTTTTGCCCAGACTTGCTTTTATGACCATTTTTCCCATCTCGCGCCGAGGATGCGGGACGATATTGAGCCATCTTTGTATCGCCACATGTACTGGCACCAACAAAACCGTCAGCAGAACTCCCAAGTTTCTGGGGACAATTGGCGCGCTGACATAGACGGGTTGACCGTTGATGATGTAAGTATCTCGCTTTCCTTATCCCTTACTCTGTACTGTAATTGACCGTGGTGACCTCATTTGCTGTAGCTCGCTCAGATGCCGTATGCCAGCTTCCCTCTCTATTACACCCCTCAGCGTGTAGAGGCATATGATGCTTCATGTCTCCGTATCATGCTTTCTGACGCTGAATCATTTCAGTGGTATCTGGGTGAGAGGCTCCTTCGGCAGGTCACTGGGGTGGCCCGGGTCCCCTGTTCTGCACCTCCTCCAGCTGCTCAGATCCCTGCTGGCGAGATGGCTGATGCTCTTGCAGGCCAGCTCGGGTTTCGTTTCACGATCCCGGATCGTGATTATGATGAGTGGTATTTGCTATACGGTCAGGGGCCTCTGCTTCCTTCACTCTATGTTCTAGGGGGCCGTCGCAGATATGCTGGAGGCTCGGTGACTGCTCCTTTGATGGATCTTTACCGTTGGGAGCGGGACGAGAGGAGGGACGACGACGACTATGTTGGTGACTTGTAGCCTGCTTTTGTATTCAGCTTACTTGATGGATGACCTTTTTCTTTTGGCTTTTACCCTCTTTTGTAAAATCTTCTGAATGAATATACAATCTTTGACTTGTCTCAAATTCCTTGATGATGTCTGGATGTTTTGACCTTTGACTCGTTCCTTAATGATTTGTGGAAGATGAGACTTCTTAACTGCATGGATGATGACTTGAATGGTTTAGATTGCTTAATTTGGCCCTGTGGGCCCACTTGATGATCAGATCTTGGATTCTGGCCTTCTTTCTTGATGATCAAGCCTTTGATCTTGCTGCTTTATGACTTGTGTAAGCTTTTTCATGGTTTAGATCATACTGATCTAGTCTTTGAATGGCTCAGATTGATAGCTTCGGCCCTGTGGGCCCAGTTGAGACCTCAGCTTTACTTTGGAGCACCTCTTTTTTATGATTCGTGAGGCTAAGAAAGCTTCTCATGGTGTGGATGATGACTTGAAGGTCTCGGATCGCCTGTCTTGCCTTGTGGGTCCACTTGATGATCAGATCTTGGATTCTGACCCTTCCTTTGATGATCAAACACTTGGTCTTGCTATTTGATGACCCATGCGAGCTCTTCCATGGTTTGGATCATAATAATCTGGTCCTCGAATGGCTCATATCGCTTGTGGCCCCCTCTTGATCATCTTTCCCTCTCTTTGACTTGATCAGACACATTCTGGCCGCAGTACTTCGTGATTGGACCGGTGGGGTACCTTCTAGATGATCTTGATCAACCTCAATCGAAATCTGGAAGGGACTGGAGCCTTGGGCGGCCCTCAGGGTGCCATCTGCTGATGTGGACTGTCAGCCTCACCTATCAAGAACCATGGAGCCAATCCCGAGGAGAGAGAGGGAGCGCGTCCGTACGGGCGGCCCAGAGCGGGCCGCCCAAAGCTCGCCTCTTGTGCGGCTTGGGTTGGCTCGTGCTCGGACATTCTCTTATGTCCTTTGCTCTTGTCCCCACATTCTCTGTACTAGACCATTCGATTTCAGCCATGAATCTTCTTTCCTCCTTGTCTTTTCTCTTCATTTTGTCCTCATCTTGCTTTGTCCTTTCTTGGGCAATGGATGGTGGAGATTTAGGGGCTGTGGGGGCTGTTCATGGTGGGTCCCACACTTCAGAAAATGTTGAAGGCTTTATGATGGAGGGCTTTCTTTAGTGAATGGTGGAGATGGAGCATTGATTGGGGGCATTGATGAGGGGTTAGGTATGGCAGTTGGTGGAGCTTTGAATGGCCCCATGAATGGCAACCATGCTGAAATTTCTGATTTGAATGGGTCTTTCCTCATGGGAGGAATGGATGGTATGGATGTGATGATGAGATGGGACATTGGTGAGGCTATACATCCCTTGAGTGTGGGCCACATGGATGATGTGATTGATGGTGGTGATGGGGGTATGATGGACATAGATGGGCTGATCTCATGTCTGGACGGTATGAATGGTTCAGAGATACCTTTGACGGTTTGGATGCTCTTGATGAGGGCCGAGATGTGCAGCATACTTGTTTGGGTGGACTTGATGTGATCATTGATGATATCCCCCTGATGATGGACGATGTGGATGCCTCGATGATCCCTTTGATCGGCGAGGACGATGACTGGATTCATGATTTCCTATTGGAGAGGGCCGCAGGTCCAGATCTGACCGTTGATCCTTTGATCGGGGTGGCCGGGACCCTTCTTGATGGTTCAAATGCATTCTTTGATGGTCAGATTGGCTAGGATGCCACGATGTGTGGTGTGATCTTCACTGATAGCCCTTTTGATGGAGAGTGTCATCCTTCTCCTAATCGTCGGTCTTTCGCGCACTCTGTTCATGAGGTGGGCGAGTCTTCCCATGCGGCTGAGGTTATGACAGTTTCAGATAGTGATGCAACTATATCAGACATAGCCGTTACTGAGGGTAGGTCAGGGGCTGTCAAGTCTGCAGAGGTTCCAGCTTTTCCTTCTCCTTCGCCCGTTGATCTTCCGATCCTCAATGAGCTGTCATCGATTTCTGGGCCTTTTGTTCTGGAGGGGGTACCAGTGAGGACTTGTCAGCTGCTTCCTCGTCCTTCTTGTTCGCCACGGCTGCTTGCTTGGCTTGATGGTTTGTTAGCTTATGAGATTCGGGATTTGGAGTCCTATGGCTTCGGCAGTCTGATCCATATGGCTAGAGTTGACATTGATTGGAGGATGCTTGGAGCTGCTTTGATTGATTGGGTCCCTTCGTTGAACTTGTTCGCGTTCAACGATATGGAGATGGGACCCTCTTTGGAGGAGCTTGCCCGCTTGACAGGCCTACCTTGGGATTATACTCAGTATTTCTCGCCGAGGACATCGCCGAACACTGCCACACCGCAGAACTGGTTCGGGATCCCCTATCTTGTTCTACCTGCAGCTGCCGGCCAGGATGCTGTAGTGTTCTCCTTGGATTTATTGTATGACCTTTTTTCGGGTCTTCGGAGTGTGGCCGATTCTACCTTTGCTCGGAACGCACTAATGTTCTGCTTGATAGCTGAGGTGCTGTTCTCAGGATGGCACAGGTCCCAGACTCCTCTGCTTTTTGAGGTGATGAGCCGAGCTATCCGACGGCAGGGGATCATTTTTCTCATCTTGGCCGAGCTGTTTAATGGGCTGACTGACTGCGCCCTGGGCCGTACTCGTGTCCTTCGCGGCTGTTGTGCCTTTCTTCAGGTATCTTTTTTACACCTTTTTCTTCTTGCTTTGTTAGGAATTGCTTGGCTCTAGCTGAACTTCTTTTCCCTTTTTGTGATCAGGTCTGGCTATGGGAGCGTCTTTCTTTGACCGTTCCTGTACCCCTTCCTGGCATTCCTAGCTCTGACATCATGCGTTATATCATGGAGTTTCTTCCTCATACAGCTAGGATGAGCGAGCCCTTGTATCGCAGGATGTTCGCTGAACTTCGTGACTGGAACGTTCGTTGGGAGTCATCTTGGCTTTTACTTCCTCCAGTGCTTTGTGATGCACACCGCCTTCCTCTGATGTTGGTAGGCTTTCGATCTTACTTTTCTTATCATCCCATTCGGTTCCTGCGGCAGTTTGGGTACGAGCAGGATGTTCCTCTTTTCGTTTTCACGGGTATCGAGCGTCGAGCACTTCCATCTAGGTCCTCTGACTTTAGGACCCGGGTTGATGGATCTTGGACGAGTTACTTGACTGCTGATTTGCTGGGTTTTGAGTTGCGAACTTTTCCGATGGCGACCGCCCCATATCAGGACTGGGTTGCTGAGCAATCCTTGTATCGGCGCATCCCTTGCTGGCACCAGACTGTTGATGAGGATGAGCAGGATATCCTTGGAGATGCTGGCTCTTCATCTGGTTCATATGAACCTTTTGAGGAGCACCCATTCATTGATCCTTGCTTCCTCTTGGCCACTTATGGCCATCTGCTGTCTGAGATTTCTGCACTTCGGTATCATTGTGAGATGATGTCGAGGAGATTAGCTGCCGATCAGAGGTTGTCTGACGAGGAAACAGCGATCCGTACCCTTGAGTGCGATGAGGCGCATTACCTGCGTATGGAGGTGAGTAGGTTGAGAGCGAGGCTATCTTTTTATGAGTCAAAGGACTTACCTGATGTGGCCGAGGAGGAGGGTAGAGATTGATTGCGTTGGCCACCTGCACATTCTTTTTTTGCATATATGATTGATGATGATGCATTTTTTGTATTTTTTTTTGAAAAAGATGACATGATATGTGTAAAAGAAATATGATGCTTTTAATGAAAAAAGAAAAAAACTTTTTTGGGAATCTATTATGCCATGAGTTGTCTTGTGAGTGTGTGTCGGGATTTTGTGTCGGGATATAGGAATCAGAACTGGGGCTCGGCCAATGCTTTGACCGATGTCTCGAGATTTGACTTGTGTGATCCTTTGGTTCCCTAGAGGTGTAGGCAATGGAAACTGTTGCCTCCCGAGATTGTCAGAATTTGTAGAGCTCTTCGTTCCTGACTGCACTTCTTCTTGTTCTTGAACTGTAACTGCTTGAACCGATCTGGACCGTCTGATTTGTTGGTATCTGCACTTTTCATTTTTTTCTTTTTTCATTTGAGCCATTTTTGCCTGTAGCGCTCTTTTCGAGTTTTCACCACAGCCGGCCTTTTCCCGTCATATTTGCCCGTGGCGCCCTTTCGGGTTTTCACCACGTCCCGGGTGTTTGATCTTGCCTGCCCCTTGGCAGCTATGCTGTTTTTACCCTCAGTGCCCTTTCGGGTTTTCACCAAGTCCGCTGTATGCCCACTGTTTTTACTCGGAGCGCCCTTTCGGGTTTTCACTCCGCCCTCTTTGTTTAGGCATACATTTTCTTTTTTTTATGCTTTTTTTTATTTTTTTCTGGATCTTTGGATAACTGCGGCGGCTAGAGGTCAAGAATCCGTTGTTGCCGGCCGATGGTAGTCTTTCAGCCCTTATCCTAAGTTACGATGATAAAGCTGTTGGTCTTAGCTAAAGACCCTTCTGAGATGAATGGATGGATGACTGTGTTTCTTCTTGGGTTGATTTTTTTCTCGGGTGCCTTGCTTTGGCTTCCCTTTTTCTTTTTCTCGTTTTTTGTTCTTTTTTTCTTTTATATCCTTTTTCTCTCTTTTTTTTTGTATTTCTCTTTCTTTTGAATCCCCTTATTTGAAACACTTGTTGGTGGACGGAAATGATTTCTTAGAGGTGTTAGCTTCGACCTCTTGACTTCAGCTCTATTAAAGTAACTCTTGATAGGGTCAGAATGACTTACCCGTGAAAGATCTTCACGTTGTCGGCGTTGGTTGGCTCAGGAAGATCCACCCCTCTCATGCTGGTGAGTTTGAGGGCGCCTCCGGGAAGTACTTCTCTGATGATCAGTGGCCCGGCCCACTGATGTTGAACTGGCCGGCCAAACGCTGAATGGTTCGGCGATCTGTTGCAGTTGCTGACTCTGGATACTCCTGGGTTTCGAGATATTGCTTGATGTCAGCATACCAGGGTTTGTCAGGGACAGCTTCGGCTTCTTCTATTTGCAGGCAAAAAGCAGGTTCATCTTGAATTTCGACTGTGAGCTCCCATTTTGAAGCTCCTTTCGGGATCTCGAGCATTGACGTGAGTGTGGCGAGAGCATCGGCAAATTGGTTCTTGGCTCGGGGCATGTATGAGAAGGTGACTTCTTTGAATTCTTCAATCAAATTTTCAAGATACACATGATATGGTATCAACTTCTCGTCCTTGGTTTTCCATTCGCCATTGGTCTGATTGATGATAAGCTGTGAGTCTCCAAATACTCGTAGCTTCTTGACGCCCAAGATTATGGCTTCCCTTAAGCCAACGATGCATGCTTCGTACTCTGCCATGTTGTTGGTGCGCTTGAATGCTATGCGCCTTGAGATAGGAATAGGACGTCATCTGAAGAGTAGAGGATTGCTCCAATACCACTCCCTTTAGAATTTGCTGCACCGTCGAAGAATAACGTCCACTCATCTTTTTTCTTCTTTTCTTCCTCTTCAATGAGCAAGAGATCTTCATTGGGGAAGAATGTCTTGAGTGGTTGATAATCCAGGAGGGAGTGGGCCGCAAGATGATCGGCGAGGGCCTGCCCCTTGATTGCCTTCTGAGTGACATAGGTGATGTCGAACTCAGACAGGAGTAGCTGCCATTTAGCTATCCTTCCAGTGAGTGCCGGTTTCTCGAACAGGTACTTGAGCGGATCCATATGAGCGAGGAGGAGAATAGGGAATGCAATCATGTATTGACGAAGTCGCTGAGTTGCCCAAACCAGGGCGAGGCAACTCTTCTCGATCGGGGAATACCTGGTCTCGTAGTCAGTGAACTTTCGGCTCAAATAATATATTGCTTGTTCCTTCTTCCCGGTCTCGTCGTGCTGGCCGAGGACACAGCCGATGGCTTCTGCTGCTACCGAGATGTATAACAACAGTGGGCGTCCGGGAGTGGGCGGCACTAGGACTGGAGGATTCATGAGATATCTCTTGATGCGGTCGAAGGCAACTTGGCAATCATCATTCCATTCTTTTGGAACGTTCTTCCGAAGGAGCTTGAAAATGGGCTCACAAATAGGTGTGAGCTGTGCGATGAAGCAACTGATGTATTGAATTCTGCCGAGGAAGCCATGAATTTCTTTTTCTGTTCTAGGAGGGGGCATCTCGATGATTGCTCTGGTTTTGGTCTCGTCGACCCTGATGCCATCCTCGCTCACCATAAAGCCGAGGAGCTTTCCTTCCATTGCATCGAAAACACATTTCTGAGGGTTGAGGCGGAGCTTATACTTTTCTAATCTGTTGAATAACTTCTTCAGATCTTCAAAGTGTCCTTCAATTGTGCGAGATTTGACGATCATGTCGTCCACATATACTTCAAGCTCTTTGTTCATCATGTCATGGAATAATGCTGTCATTGCTTGCTGATATGTTGCTCTTGCGTTCTTCAGACAGAACAGCATTACCCTGTAACAGAAGGTTCCCCAGGGAGTGATGAACGATGTCTTCTCACGATCTTCGACAGCCATCTTGATCTGATTGTAACCTGAGAACCCGTCCATGAATGAGAAGATCTTGTATCCAGCAGTGTTGTCGACCAGAGTGTCGATATGTGGCAAAGGGAAGTCATCTTTTGGACTGACTTTGTTGAGATCTCGGAAGTCGATGCACATTTGAACCTTGCTGTCCTTCTTTGGTACTTTCACGATGTTGGCGAGCCATTCAGGGTAGTTGGAGACTACTAAGAATCCCGCATTGTACTGCTTGATGACTTCATCTCGGACTTTCAGAGCTCATTCTAGCTTCATTCTTCGAAGTTTCTGCTTCACTGGCTTCATATCTGCCTTGGTTGGCAGATGGTGTACAACGAGCTCTTCATCGAGCCCCGGCATGTCTTTATATGTGAACGCGAAGTTGGACAATCTTGGAGCTAGGAACTCTATCATTTTCTATTTCATCTCAGGTGGCAACGATTTTCCAATGCGTACTTCCTTAGGGATCTCAGGTGTCCCCAAGTTTACTATCTCGAAATCATCAGCTACGACATTGGCTTTGGATTCGAACTTTTTGAGGAGGTCCTCAAGTTCGGGAGCTGGATCATCATCTTCCTCGTCCCGAGCTTCGTCCAGACCCATGAGCTCGAAGTCTAATTCGATGTCAAAATCATATGATTCGACTTCAAACTCATGCGACTCTTTAGACGAACTTGGCACACTATTGAATGTAGGAAAAGGAATATTTTTTGGTTTTTGAGATTTTTCTGAAATGGAAATGCTAGATGTTTTTGGCTTTTGAAAGTTTTTGATTTTTTTGGATTTTCGAAATTCATGGGACTTTGAACAAGTGGGTATTGCAGACCATGATTGAGCCCAACTTGTTCTAAAGTTTCAGTTGCTGCTTAAACAGGCATTTTTTTGGGAAACTAGAGCCCTCAGATGGCTCTTGGGCTGATTCAAGAGTCAAGGGAATGGATGACCATTCAGGACCCCACACTTCCTCCCCTGAAGAGGTGGGGGTTGATGATTCGAGCGAAGAATCACAGTCTGGCCCAATGACCATGATTTCTTGCTGGTCGGGTTCGAGATCTGAGTCGTACTTAGTCCCTCCCGGGTCACTTACCTCGCATTGCAGTTCGTCTGGTTCTACAGTGAGACACATGTTTGGGATCTGGACATCGGACCAATCTAGGGCTGGCCATTTCCCTTTCTTGGTCCAATGGATGGGAGGCTTCTGCCCCCGGCTGATGATTGATGGTGTTGATTCTTCAGAGATGGGCAAGTCGTGCCCCTTGCTGATTGATGCTGAGATGGGCAAGTCGTGCCCCCGGTTGGCTGGAATTGAAGCGGGCAGGTTGTGCCCCTGGTTGGGAGCAGGTGTCAGAGTAACCTGGTCCTGAAGCTGCTGTATTCGACTTTCTTCTTCATCTTCATTATTTCCTTCTTCTTCTGGAGGCTTAGACGGTTCGAGAATCTGATCCCATCGAATGGGGGGCCACGTGGCCCAAACTAGGCTCATCGGGAGGCCTTTGTGTAGTGCGGTCGGTTGATTCCCTCCCGGGTCTTTGCAAGGTTCTCCTGGCTTGACGAATTGGATGGATGAGCACCGAAATTTCTTCCTCCTTTTGTCCATGAAGGTTGCCCTGTATCCGAGTCCTCATTTGCGTTCGTTATATATCAGCGGTACCTTTCTGGACTTGAAGTGATTCTTCATTCGGTATTTGAGGCTGAGACGCTCTGCCGGTGAAAAGACACGGTCCATCCTTATTGGTTCTGGATTGGCGATAGAGTTCACAGTCTCGAATTCGAAACTGTGAAACGGGATGTCTTCTTCAGAGTGCTGGATATTGATGACCGGGATGTCTGGTTCAGTGGCAGCAGCATTGGAAGGAATGATGAGCTCCTTCTCTGCATGGATAGAGATCACTTGATTTCCACAGATGTATTTCACTCGTTGATGCAGGGTTGACAGCACAGCTCCAACTTTGTGCAGCCAAGGCCGTCCGAGCAGCATGTTGAAAGAGGCTGATATATCCAGAATTTGAAATGTGATGGTGGAGACTTCCGGACCTATCTGTACCTCTATGTCGACCTCCCCTTCCACTGATCGGCGGGTGTTGTCGAATGCTCTGACACATATGGTGCTGGGTCGAAATGAAGAGGGATTGATTCCCAAACGTTCCGCAGTCTTGAGTAGGCAGACATTTAAGCTTGAGCCATTATCGATAAGGACCAGCGGGACATAGAGGTCTTTGTATCGTAAGGCTATGTTGAGGGATCGCCCATGATCGCGTCCTTCTGGTGGTAACTCATTATCGGTGAAGGTGATGGCGCGTGGAGCCAGGAGCTTTCCAATCATCAATGCTATCATCTCTGGCGCCGTATCGGAGGAGACGTGAGCATCGCTCAAGGTTTTGGCAAACATTTCTCGGTGTATGCGAGACGTGCAGAGTAGCTCCCATACTGAGATTTGAGCAGGGATTGACTTGAGCTGAATCGCTGTTGAACCTCAAATTTATACATTGCATTGCCCATTACACTACATAATTTGCATGATTTTCATGGTTAAAAGGCCCACCTAACATGTGTTTTGTGATTGTAGAGATAAGAGGGGATTTCATCAAATTAGAGTCAAAAGATTACATTTGAAGACATTGGATGAAGTCCTAAGATGGACCAAGGAAAGAAGAAGAAAGAGAGAGAAAAGAGAATGAAGAAAAGAAGAAAAAGATGAAGGAATACAAGGCTGACCGGTCATCCGACCGGTCAGCCACATCACATGAACAAGAAGAAGAGAGGCCGACCGGTCATGACCGGTCGGCCATGCACGCTGGATGAGAGGGAGATCAGCCCGACCGGTCATGACCGGTCGGGCACACACGCTGGATGAATAAAAATCAGTCCGACCGGTCATGACCGGTCGGCTGTACTCACTGGAATGTTTGGAAATCAGCCCGACCGGTCACGACCGGTCGGCTCTGCGTAATAGGAGTCCTTTCTAATTCGGGACTCCGAAATTTGCTGCGCAATGCGAAGTCTTTCGCAGGATCCGACGCAAGGGGGGTTTGTTGCTATAAAAGGACACCTAGGGGCTCTCCCTAAGGTATCAGAGAAGAGAAGGAACGTGAGTTTGGAGGCTGAAGGCGACTGTGGAGCGTCTGCAACATCTATCTTCGGGTTTTTCTAGTTTTATGCTTTATTTTTGAGATTTTAGTTGTAGCATGACTATGCTCGGCTAAAACCTCTCAGCTAAGGCTGAGAGGTGAAGCTTGTAGCCAATTCTATGTTAATTTCAGTTTGATTCAAGTATTATTCAATTCAAAGTTAGAATTTTCTTATGTTCAGTTCAAAAGATGGTAGTTTGAGATGTCTTATCTGAGTTCATGTGCTCCGGACATGAATTCCTTTTAATTCTCTGAGATTATCACAGGTTGCTTGTTTAGATTCGAATTATAGTAATCCTTGAGCAGGCCATAGTCCATAGGCATGGCTGTTACTCCGCAGGCTATGAATTTGAATTCTACATTGATTGAATGGACTTGAACTTGGAAGTTCAACTTGAATTGGATGAATGTGTGTGAATGCTTTATTTTCCAACTAGATGAGAGATAGGACTTCAAATCTAGTTGTGTTCTCTACTTGGATTGACTGAATTGACATAGAATTGCTACAAGTGGATCCTTGAAAGCCGTAGTACATTATATCTCTGATTTTTCATTAAGTTACTGTTTTAATTAAACATCCTATTAAAATTGAATTTGCTCTATTAAACTGAGTTGCTGAAGTAATTAGGAAGCTGTTACTTTTTCCCTGTGGATCGACCTCGGTCTTACCGAGTTTTATTACTACATCGCAGCCTTACACTTGAGGCGAGCGAACAAGTTTTTGGCGCCGCTGCCGGGGAAATTAGATAATAGTTTTCAAATAGTTTCAGTGGCTGTAGAAGTAGATAGGTTTTTCTGATTTTTCTTAGAACTAACAAAGTTTTCTGTTTTGTAGGAATTCTTCTTTCAGTTCAAGCGCATCAGGTGATACCTTTCTAACTTAGTTTTTAGAATTTTCAGATTGCAGTTTTCTAGGTTAAGATTAGTTTTGATTTCTGATTGAGTGGTTTATGTCCCGTTGGGAACGTAACCATTCAAATCGTCTCCAATCTGAAGGTGGTTTAGTTGGACCATTGTCAGTCCATAGACGAGTCCGGAATTATCAAGAGCATTGTGAAAGTTTGGGGAGTATGGAGCAAACACCCTTAAGGAATCCTCCACCCCCTACTCCAACCACAAACGCAAATCAGGAAGGAGTAGGAGAGAATGAGGTACATAATGATCCTCCAATGAGATCACTATGGGATTACCTACAACCTGCTCGTACAATTACACCTTCTTGCATAGTTCTACCAGCTAACGGTGGGACCCTTGACATAAAACCAGGAGTAATCCAACTTTTACCTAAATTTCATGGGCTAGACTCTGACCGCCCATACTTACACTTGCAAGAATTCGAAGAAGTGTTGGCCACCTTGCATTATCCCAATGTTTCTGGGGATACAATCAGACTTAAACTTTTTCCCTTCACCTTGAAAGAAAGAGCCAAAGATTGGCTTCACTCTCTTAGACCATATTCGATTGGGTCATGGGTTGAGATGAACCGGGAATTCTTGAAAAAGTTCTTCCCCGCTCATAAGACAAACACTCTTCGAAGGGCCATAATGAATTTCTCAGCAAAAGAGGGTGAATCATTCTTTCAATGTTGGGAAAGATTTAAGGAGCTCCTGCTTGCTTGCCCACATCATGGCTATGAGAGTTGGCGAATTATAAATTTTTTCAATGATGGATTAAGTCCTAATATGCGCCAATTTGTGGAAATGATGTGCAATGGCGAGTTCATGAGTAAAAATCCAGATGATGCTTGGAGTTACTTGGACATGTTGGCTGAAAATGCCCAATCTTGGGACACCTCGGATAAACCCAAGAACCCCAAGCCTACTCAAGAGAAAGGAGGGATATATGTCCTTAAAGAGGAAGACGACGTAAATGCAAGGATAGCCAACCTCACAAGGAAGGTTGAGGCCATGGAACTTAGCAAAAATGGAGTTTCCAAGTCCAAGGAAGCTGTTGAAACCACATGTGGGATTTGTCTCACCGACTTACACGCTACGCAAGATTGTCCCACAATTCCTGCATTTAAGGAAGTGCTGCAAGAGACAGCCAATGCCACATATGGTTATCAACGGCCCTTCAATGGACCGGTAGGTAATACATACAATGAGAGTTGGAAGAACCACCCGAATTTCAGTTGGAAGAATGCCCCAACAGGCAATCCTACCAACTCCCAAAGAGGGCCACCCATGCAAAATATGGCCCCACCTCAAGTCTCATGGGAGGATACTTTGAGAGCGTTTATGCAAGGGCAAGCGCAAATAAATGAATCAAATCAGCAATTGTTCCAAGAACTGAAAGTCTCGGTTGATGAGATTAAGGGACGCTTGAATGCTAGGGAAGGGACCTTTCCGGCCCAACCTCAGCCCAATCCTAAGCAAGTACATGAAGTAAGCATCCCTAATCCTTCCAACCAAAACATGGAGCAAGCTAAATCCATTACCACCCTTAGAAGTGGTAAACAAATTGACAAAACTATTCCGGTGAAGGCCGATGAGCCTAATGATCCGGTAAATTCTGAGGATGAAAATGGATCTAACCTAGCCCCACAACAACCAGAACGCATTTACAAGCCCATAGCACCATTCCCATCAAGATTGGTTGCCCCAAAATCTCTCCCAAATTCTCAAGATATTCTAGAGATTTTCAGACAAGTCAAGATCAATATCCCTTTGCTTGATGACATCAAACAAATTCCCTCTTATGCCAAGTTTCTGAAAGACCTATGCACAACAAAACGCAAATATAATGTGCAGCAAAAGGCCTTCCTAACTGAGCAAGTTAGTGCCATCCTCACTCAAAAGACTCCCCCAAAATTCAAAGATCCCGGTAGTCCCACCGTCTCATGTATCATTGGAGACTACCGGATTGAACGTGCCTTGTTAGACTTGGGGGCAAGTGTGAACTTGATCCCATACTCCGTATATGAACAATTGGGTCTTGGTGAATTAAAACCCACCAAAACCACATTGCAACTCGCTGATAGATCTATCCGTGTACCGAGGGGGATAGTTGAGGATGTTCTAGTCCAAGTTGACAAATTCTACTACCCGGTAGATTTTATAGTCTTGGACACACAACCGGTTTTGGATGCTAGCACCCAAATACCGGTGATATTAGGCCGCCCATTCCTTGCCACATCAAACGCAATCATCAATTGCCAGAATGGGGTGATGCAATTATCTTTTGGAAACATGACACTAGAGGTGAATGTATTTCACCTGGGCAAAAGACATAGGGATGTCGATGATGATGAGTTCTTCGATGCAAACATGCTTGAAACCTTTGAAGAAGAAGAACTCCTCCAGCTTGAACCACTAGAAAGTTTGGAGACATGCTTAGCACACTTCATGGATTCTAAAGACCCTATCATTAGTGAGATTGTGCATGCATTAAATATAGAAAGACCGGTAGTTGATACTAGCCGGTGGAGGCCCCATTTCGAAAAATTGCCACCAACCACATCAAGGCCTCTACCGTCTAGCATCAAACCACCGAAGCTTGACCTCAAACCATTGCCATCCGAGCTTAAATATGTATATCTGGGTCAAGAGGAAACTTTCCCAGTTGTCATTGCCTCCCACCTAGAAAAAGACCAAGAGCTCAAGTTGATTGAGTTACTCAAACAACACCGGGAAGCCATAAGTTGGACAATAGCGGATCTCAAAGGGATAGATCCTTCGGTTTGCACTCACCGTATACACCTTGAAGAAAACGCAAAAACGACTAGACAACCTCAAAGACGGCTAAATCCAAACATGATGGAGGTTGTCAAAGCCGAAGTATTAAAGCTATTGGATGTGGGTATCATCTACCCCATCTCAGATAGCCAATGGGTGAGCCCTACCCAAGTTGTCCCCAAGAAATCCGGTATTACCATCATTGAAAACGCCAACAACGAGCTTATACCGACTAGGGTGACCACCGGTTGGCGTATGTGCATTGATTATAGGAAGCTCAATACGGTCACTAGGAAAGACCACTTCCCTCTCCCATTTATGGACCAAATTTTGGAGAGGTTGGCAGGCCATCCCTACTATTGCTTCCTAGATGGCTATTCCGGATACAACCAAATTGAGATAGCTCCGGAAGACCAAGAGAAAACCACATTTACATGCCCGTTTGGTACCTTCGCCTACCGAAGGATGCCATTCGGGTTATGCAATGCACCCGCCACATTCCAACGATGCATGTTGAGTATTTTCTCAGACATGGTGGGTGAGTTTCTTGAGGTGTTCATGGATGACTTCTCTGTTTTTGGTTGTACATTTGATGAGTGGCTCGAGCACTTGAAGTTGGTCTTAATGAGGTGTGAGGAAAAGCAACTTGTATTAAACTGGGAAAAATGCCACTTTATGGTACAAAGAGGAATAGTCCTTGGACACATCATCTCGTCCAATGGAATAGAGGTAGACCGGGCAAAAATTGACATAATCTCCAATCTACCACCACCCAAAAGCATACGCGATGTGCGGTCCTTCCTGGGACACGCCGGTTTCTATCGAAGGTTTATAAAGGACTTTAGTCACATCTCAAGGCCTTTATGCAACCTTCTACAAAAGGAGAACCAATTTGAGTGGAGTACCGAATGTCAATTAGCTTTTTCAAAGCTAAAAGACATGTTGACAACCGCTCCTATCATGCAACCACCAGATTGGTCCATTCCTTTTGAGTTGATGTGCGATGCGAGCGATTTTGCTATTGGGGCGGTGTTAGGCCAAAAGAAGGATAAAAAGCCCCATGTCATCTACTACGCGAGTAGGACCTTGAATCCTGCCCAAGTTAATTATTCAACTACGGAGAAAGAGCTCCTAGCTGTCATCTTTGCCTTGGACAAATTCAGGGCATACTTAATAGGATCCAAAGTTATTGTTTATACGGATCATGCGGCGCTGAAATACCTTCTTTCTAAGAAGGATGCTAAGCCCCGTTTGCTAAGATGGATCCTACTCCTTCAAGAATTCGACTTGGAGATCAAAGATAAGAAGGGGGTAGAAAATGTGGTCGCGGATCATCTATCCCGCCTAGTCCTACCAAATTCCATTGACGAGTCACCTATTGAGGACTCATTCCCGGATGAGCAACTCTTTGTTGCTATGCATCCACCATGGTACGCTGATATAGCCAACTATCTTTCCACAGGTGCGATGCCGAATCATTGGACTGCGCAAGACAAACGTAAATTTCTAAGGGAAGTGCGCAGATTTTTCTGGGATGAACCTTTATTGTTTAAATATTACCCAGACCAAATTATAAGGAGATGCGTCCCCGATGATGAACACAATTCAGTCATCTCCTTTTGTCATGATCAAGCATGTGGGGGTCATTTTTCAGCCAAGAAAACAACTGCAAAAATTCTGCAGTGTGGTTTTTATTGGCCCACATTATTTAAAGATACCCACGAGTTTTGCAAAGCTTGCGAGCACTGCCAGAAGTTAGGAGGATTATCCCGTCGAAATATGATGCCCCTCACCCCAATTCAACATCTTGAAGTCTTTGACTGTTGGGGCATCGATTTCATGGGACCATTCCCCTCATCTTTTGGACATGTCTATATTCTATTGGCCGTAGACTATGTGTCTAAATGGATAGAGGCTATCCCATGTAGAACCAACGATCATCGTACGGTTCTCAAGTTTCTCAAAGAAAATATACTTTCTAGATTTGGGACGCCTCGAGCTATTATTAGTGATGGTGGTGCTCACTTTTGCAATAGACCTTTTGAAACTTTGATGAAGAAATATGGTATTAGGCACAAAGTGAGTACCCCATACCACCCACAAACAAGTGGGCAAGCTGAAATCTCCAATAGGGAAATCAAACAGATTTTAGAAAAGACGGTGAGACCGGATCGCAAGGATTGGTCCTTACGATTAGATGATGCACTTTGGGCTCACCGTACTGCCTACAAGACACCCATTGGAATGTCCCCTTATAGACTGGTCTATGGGAAAGCTTGCCACTTGCCTGTGGAGATAGAACACAAAGCCTATTGGGCAATTCGGGCCCTAAATTTTGACATAGATAAGGCTAGCTCGCTTCGCAAACTTCAATTAAATGAGCTTGATGAGATCCGGAACGATGCATATGAGAATTCGAGGATTTACAAGAGCAAGATGAAGGCCTTTCATGACAAACACATCTTAAGAAAATCTTTCCATGAAGGACAGAAAGTGCTCTTGTATAATGCCCGACTTCATCTTTTTCCGGGAAAATTACGATCTCGATGGACCGGCCCATATATTGTTAAAGAAGTTTTTCCCCATGGGGCTGTTGAGATTAAGAATGCAGCGAATGGTGACTGTTTCAAAGTTAATGGACAACGCCTTAAACCATTTGTTGAGAAATTTGATTCAGAGGACATGTCCATCTCCCTGAATGATCCTGTCTATCAGGATGATTGATCTCCTAGTCTGATGGAGGTATAGCATAGGTAGGTTTAGTTTTGTTTTACTGTTTTAGTAGGATTTAGTTGTTGGAATTGCAGACCTCCATGATCACTCTCTCAGGTACTATTGATTCTCATTCTCTCATATTTTACCATTGTTCTCATGTCATGCTAACTAATTATTTTTTTTTACATTGAGGACAATGCAAGTTTTGGTTGGGGGGTGAGATGAGATCCCTCATCTAGCATATTGCAACATTTCGAGCTTCATATGCACAAAATTTTTTTCGAATTTTCTAACATCTCAAAACTCTTTTAGAAAATTTTGTTTCTATACATTTGAGAGGCTATGAGTAGAAGAGGAGGAGAAACGAAGTGTGTGATGTTGTAGTTTGGAATTTCTTCCAACATAATGGCTTTATATGTTAATTCCCCTATTGTTGTGATTGATAGAAAATTTGAACACCTTTACACCAAGTTCACATTACACGATTTTCATGAGTAACAGGTTTATGTGATTTGTGGATTAGATAGGCTTTGGTTTAGAGGTGTTGAGCAGCCAAGCCGAGGTATTTTGTCCATCCTTGTCCATGGGAAAATAATGAAAGATATGGATTTCTAAAAATCCTATCTAAGTTAAAAGAAAAAGGAAAGAAAGGATGAAATCGGGAAGGAAAGAAAATTGGTGGAAAATTCCGAAGAGGGCTACCTATTACCAACCGGGGGATGGTCGAACCGTAACCAAAGCCGGAAATGGGACGTAGTGTGAAAGCCGTCGGAAGGACAATAAGGCAAATTCCTGTCATAGGCTTGCTGTTGCTCTGTGCACCTTGAAATCCCTGGTCTACTTAATCTATAAAGAAGATGATCCCAGAAACTCATGAGATGAACTTTCACTATGCACACTAGGTTGAATTTGTTCGAGTTCTTCTATTTATCAATCAATCAGCGGGGATTTCATGTAAACACTTCTTATGTTTTGAGAGTCTAAGGTTCAGCTTCTAACACCTAATTTTTCCAAATTTTACACTTATACATCTTGGGATGGATAGAATCATAGGTTCTAAAGGGGAGTTGGATTTGGAGGGTTGAAATTATTTTCACGCATGTTTTGCTCGGGACTAGCAAAAAGCTGGTTGGGGGGTGTGTTGAACCTCAAATTTATACATTGCATTGCCCATTACACTACATAATTTGCATGATTTTCATGGTTAAAAGGCCCACCTAACATGTGTTTTGTGATTGTAGAGATAAGAGGGGATTTCATCAAATTAGAGTCAAAAGATTACATTTGAAGACATTGGATGAAGTCCTAAGATGGACCAAGGAAAGAAGAAGAAAGAGAGAGAAAAGAGAATGAAGAAAAGAAGAAAAAGATGAAGGAATACAAGGCTGACCGGTCGTCCGACCGGTCAGCCACATCACATGAACAAGAAGAAGAGAGGCCGACCGGTCATGACCGGTCGGCCATGCACGCTGGATGAGAGGGAGATCAGCCCAACCGGTCATGACCGGTCGGGCACACACGCTGGATGAATAAAAATCAGTCCGACCGGTCATGACCGGTCGGCTGTACTCACTGGAATGTTTGGAAATCAGCCCGACCGGTCACGACCGGTCGGCTCTGCGTAATAGGAGTCCTTTCTAATTCGGGACTCCGAAATTTGCTGCGC
Organism: Liriodendron chinense; assembly: GCA_003013855.2. Taxonomy (NCBI): domain Eukaryota; kingdom Viridiplantae; phylum Streptophyta; class Magnoliopsida; order Magnoliales; family Magnoliaceae; genus Liriodendron; species Liriodendron chinense. Next base: position 270,374 of record PVNU02002280.1, read on the forward strand.
AATGCGAAGTCTTTCGCAGGATCCGACGCAAGGGGGGTTTGTTGCTATAAAAGGACACCTAGGGGCTCTCCCTAAGGTATCAGAGAAGAGAAGGAACGTGAGTTTGGAGGCTGAAGGCGACTGTGGAGCGTCTGCAACATCTATCTTCGGGTTTTTCTAGTTTTATGCTTTATTTTTGAGATTTTAGTTGTAGCATGACTATGCTCGGCTAAAACCTCTCAGCTAAGGCTGAGAGGTGAAGCTTGTAGCCAATTCTATGTTAATTTCAGTTTGATTCAAGTATTATTCAATTCAAAGTTAGAATTTTCTTATGTTCAGTTCAAAAGATGGTAGTTTGAGATGTCTTATCTGAGTTCATGTGCTCCGGACATGAATTCCTTTTAATTCTCTGAGATTATCACAGGTTGCTTGTTTAGATTCGAATTATAGTAATCCTTGAGCAGGCCATAGTCCATAGGCATGGCTGTTACTCCGCAGGCTATGAATTTGAATTCTACATTGATTGAATGGACTTGAACTTGGAAGTTCAACTTGAATTGGATGAATGTGTGTGAATGCTTTATTTTCCAACTAGATGAGAGATAGGACTTCAAATCTAGTTGTGTTCTCTACTTGGATTGACTGAATTGACATAGAATTGCTACAAGTGGATCCTTGAAAGCCTTAGTACATTATATCTCTGATTTTTCATTAAGTTACTGTTTTAATTAAACATCCTATTGAAATTGAATTTGCTCTATTAAACTGAGTTGCTGAAGTAATTAGGAAGCTGTTACTTTTTCCCTGTGGATCGACCTCGGTCTTACCGAGTTTTATTACTACATCGCAGCCTTACACTTGAGGCGAGCGAACAATCGCCACATCATATGCGGCTTCATTTTTGTTGCCAAGGCCTAAGAGAGTGCCTTTGGGATCTCCTCTGTTTTGATTATCTCTTCGGATGCAACGCCCATTGGGATTCATGTTTCCCACTTCTGCACATTCTGGATAGTGTCATGGGACCTCTTTATAATTTTCCTCACCTTTGCCTTCTAGGACTACCGGTTCTTGCAACGGTGCTGGTGTGGGTACCAGATCTTCCTCGTACGGAGCTTTTGCCTTGAGAACTATATTGTTGCCTATGCTAAAGGGGTAATATTGAGGCTTGTCTTCATAGATCACATAAGGTTGCGGTCCTGGCTTGACCGTTCCTAGGGCAGGAGGCTCCCATGGAATGAATACTGGTCCTCTTGATATGGCAGGAGGTTTCTCTGTTCGTCCCAGCTGCCGTAGTGTGATTGACACGCCTCCGGGATTTGCCCCTTGCAATACGACTGGCTCAATTGGAGGAGCTCCTTCCAATACAATGGGTTCTTACTGCTGATGAGTATGGTTCCTCCATTGCGAATTGTATTGTTCTTGAACTGGAGTTGCCCCTTGTAAGATGACAGGTTCGTATGTGGGCTCGATGTATGATTGTGCTCCTTCTAGAATGACTGGCTCCCAACATGAAGAGCTGTAAGATGCCCCTTGCACAACTGGCACATCATATGGAAGTGTTCCTTCGAGTACTACTGGCTCGGAGACTGAAGGAGGAAAGGGACTTGCCCCTTGCATGATTGGAGGAAGATTTGTTGGCCCATAAGTGTAGGCATGAATGGACTGAATAGGGGAGAAGAAGCGATCAAGATGTTCTCATTCTTCTATACTGTTGACTGCAGGGCCACGGGACGAACTGGGGTCCGTCGGATGCTGAGGCAGAGGATTCTGAAGGATGTTGGTGGAAGCTATTGCAGGAGTTCCAGGGACCGAGATAACGATCTTTCGGTCGTCGATCAGATCTTGTATGATATTCTTTAAAGTAAAGCATCGATCAGTGGTGTGGCCACGTCCTTGATGGTAGGCGCAATACTCATTTCCTCGGTAGTTCGGAGGCAGAGGATGAGGAGGAGGCATGGGTGTCATCAGAGTGAGTAACTGCTTTTATACCAGCATAGTCATGACTTGACTAAGTGGCTGACTGAGTGGAGTGAACTTCTTGAGCTCCCTGTAATTCTGCCCATTCTGGTATGAGTATTGATCGTTTGCTCTGAACTGCTGCTGTTGTCGCGGTGGTTGTGGCTGTGGTTGAGGATTCGGTCGTGGTTGATACCTCTGAGGTTGATGTTGAACTTGATTCTGTTGATGCTGTTGATGTCCCTGTGGGGGAGCATATTGATTACCCTGAGTAGTGGTGTTGATGTTGTTTACCTCTGTCGGGCGGGGAGGAGAACCGCTGCGGTTTCCGTTCCCATATCTGATGGGTCTTCCTTCCACTCTGTTCCTCTTGACTGAAGTGGCTTGATGAGGTCATGGGGAGATGGTCCTAGCACGGATCCCTGCTTCGACTTGCTCTCCGGCACGGATCAACTATGAGAAATTCGCATATGGATGCGAGATGAGATATCCAGATATGCCCGGATATGTTGAATGAACAATCATGGAAATTTGTTCTTCGTCATCGATAGGTGTCCGCATTCTGGCTGCCATAGCTCGCCAACGTCCAACGTAGGCAGATAGTGTTTCATCACTCCTTTGTCTGAGAGCTGCGAGGTCGGCTCTTCTGGGTGCCATGTTGAGATTGTATGCGAATCTGTCGACAAAAGCCTGGGAAAGCTGTTCCCAAATCCTGATGCGGTGGCAGTCCAATGAGGTGTACCAATCTAGGGCATCGCCTTTCAGAGATTTTTGGAACAAGCGAATGAGGGCCCCTTCATTTCCTGAGATTGCACTCAGCTCTCCATAGAAGGCCTTGAGATGTGCTGTGGGACAACCGCTGCCATTGTACCTTTTGAATTTTGGAACCTCAAAGTTTTGAGGTACTTGAGCATCTGGGAAAGGACACAAGTCTCTGAACTTGGTCGAAGGTAGATCGATTCCTTGTTGTCGCTGAAGCTGATTTTGCAAGATCTGGAACTGCTACCGCAACTCATCCAGTCCTGAATGATCTGTTCGAGCGAGTGGTGCCTCTTGGAGTAAGGCACGTTCTTCTTCGGCATAGTGGTCGATGTCTTCGACCCTATGGGTTTGCTGAAAAGCAACCGCGGGTTGCTGAAGTTGATTTGATGATTGAACTGGATTCGGATGAACTTGTGCTTGAAAGGATTGTAACTGAATTGGAGACTGTACTGAAGGTTGAACTGGAAATTAACTGGAGTTTGCTGAATTGAAGATTGCTGAAAATTAACTGGAATCCCATTGGCGGGGATGTGCTGGAATTGAAAAGTGCTCCTGTTTGCAGGAGGCTGAGATGCCGGGAACTGACCCCCTTATTGGGTATTCGCCACTGTTCGCTGATTGATGTGGGCTTGACACTGAGCCCCATTGTGGGCATTCGCCAGTGCTGTCCCTGTTGCTGGAAATTGAATTGAAATCCCATCGGCGGGGATGTGCTGAAATTGAAAAGGGGTCCCCTCAATGGGGACATGCTGAGATCTACTGAGACTGTTGTTTGCAAGATTGACTGGAAGCTGACTGGAAGTCCCTGCGACGGGAGTGCTCTGAGATGGCCCTATCGTCACGGGAAGGTATTGAGGAGGATGCCCCATAGCGAAGAGCTGAGACGGCTGCTGTCGGTAGTCTTGGGCAGACTCCGATGGTCGTGCTTGATTTGAACTGGAGGCCGGAGGGACCCGGCATGGCTGCTGAGATTGCTGAACTGGGCCAACCTGATTGTTGGCTGCTGCGGTGGTCTGTGCTTGCATGAATTGCAAGAGCATTTCTTGCATTGCCCTCATTCCTTGTGCCAATTCTTGTATGATTGGCGTATTATCAATGGGCTGTTGCGCTTGGGGTTGCGCTTCGGTCATCTCGAGAGCAGGGAAGAGATGAGTTTCTTCTTCGTGGTCGGACATGGCTTGCTGAGCCCGAGTGCGGATTATGCTGTGAAAGGGAAGTTGTTTCCGAACACGTTGAGCCTGAGGAGGCGCAATGGTGAGGACTATACTCTACTCTTTTTGGGTTTTGGGATTTTCTATTTTTTTTGTTTTGGGTAGAATGCTATGCAGATGAGATTGTATGAGGACTAATGACTTTCAAGTATAGGAATGATTCTGTTTTTCAAGTTGGATCACCACTAGTGGGCCAAATTCATCCCCAGTGGAGTCGTCATTCTGTGGACCCTCGCCGTTTCGCGCTCCCACACGACGTTCTCGTCCCTTCCCCTTTTGGGAAAAGAAGGAGAGGATGCGTGAGTGCGAATCGCCGTTTGTGCCACTGGCTTGCCTCGTTCTCGAGGGCTTTGTTTGGTAGTCGTGTTTAAGCTGGATGTGTTTAAATGAGTTTATATAAGACCAGAGTCGCCACTAGCCAGTTACTTCGAATCTACAGTCGGCTAGACCCCATAGAAACATTAGAGAAGGGAATCCGAAGGTTCCTTCCTCTAAAATGACTCCTTTTGATCTGCGGCCAGAGATTCGAGGTAAGGGATCATGGTTACAAGGTGGGAAGAGGTTAAGCACCCCACACACTGCCCGTACCGAGGTACGGTCTCTACTTCATAGAATCAACCTAACACTTGAAAGTCTGTTTTAACCCTCGTACATTCTCATTGATGACATGATGCATGAATGTGGGTCTGAACAGTAAGAGTTTCTGATGGGCAGGTTCCAATAACAGGCAAGCCCAGAGCATACGCTCGAACTGACAGGTGCTTAATATAAGACGTATGCAGTGTGTTCGAATAATCAAGGTGCTTTGTAGTGAAGCATGAATGCAAGTCTGAACAGTAAGAGTTTCTGATGGACAGGTTCCAATAACAGGCAAGCCCAGAGCATACGCTCGAATTGACAGGTGCTTAATATAAGGCGTATGCAGTGTGTTTGAATAATCAAGGTGCTTGCAGTGAAGCAGGGGGGTTGGAAGGAAAGTAAATGTTGCACTTATGCTAGATGCAAATGAGATGATGCTGGAAAGAGAGTAGCTGGATGGACGGAGGTGTAGCAAGGGTTGGCTTCGAGTGGCTGGATCAAGACTTGGATGGCTTGGGAGACTGGGGCCAGTGGTCAGGCTGGGCTGGACCAGGGCTAGGAACTCCTCACTCGGGCTCTCCTTGGTGGAAAAATGGGCTAAAGGGTGGAGAAGGGAACTCAAACGGACGGGCTCTCTCTGGCTGGGTTGCTGTCTTCAAATGAGAAGGGGAGGGGGGTATTTATAGCAGCGGGCAGTGGCAGAACTCGTAAATATTTTTGGGCGGCCCGCTGTGGGCCGCCCGTACAGTCACTCCTCGATTCCAGCGAGGTATGGTCATTCCCTCGGGGCTGCTGTTTGGCTCGGTGGGTCGACTCAGTGAGTTGACTCAGCGGGTCGACTCGGTGATTTGACTCGGCGGGTTGACTCGACGGGTTGACTCGGTGTTTTGACTCGACGTGTTGACTCAGCGGGTTGACTCAGTGGGTTAACTCAGTGGGTTGACTCAGTGAGTTTGACTTTTTTTTAAGGATTTTTTTACTTTCTTTTCTTATGGGGATTTTTCAGGCTGATGTTTAGGACTGGGTTGACTGGGTTCAGGCTTAAGTTGGGCTATGGATTGGGGCTTACAAGGGTGAGTTTGGCTGAGTTTGGACTTGGATTTGGGGGTATGGTCCTCCATTCATCCAGCAATCTCTACCAACAGTGTAGCCGAAGGTGGGGTGTCTACAACACTGCAGCCTACATGCCACAGCAGAATGGCATTGCGGAACGAAAGAACTGCACCATCCTCGACATGACAAGAACGATGCTAAAAGAGAAAGGCCTATCAAAGAGCTTCTAGGTAGAGGCAGTTGCATGTACTGCCTACTTGCTCAATCCTGTGTCAAACCAAGAGCGTCAGAAACATGAAGCCACAGGAGGCATGGAGTAGTTACAAACCAAGCGTGGCACATCTAAGGATCTTTGAGTGTGTCGCCTACGCTTAAGTTCCAAAGACAAGAAGAAGAAAGCTTGATGATCGTGGCGAGAAATGTATCTTCATTGGCTATAGTGAAGAATCTAAAGCATACAAGCTCTACAATCCATTAACCAATAAAGTAGTGGTGAGTAGAGATATGGTCTTTAACGAGGAAGAGCTTGGAAATTGAATGATGAAGAATCGACCAAAGATATTCAAGTCGAAACAGAAGAACAGTAAGAAAGGCATGACCGTCAAGAGCAAACGCCTACAACACCTTTTTCGGTTGCATCATCAGTTCACAGAAGTCCTGAAAGTACTCCATCAAATCAAAATTCAGCTAGCTCGTCCTCACCCATGGCACCTATCAAAATGAAAAGCTTAAATGACATCTATGAGAAAACTGAAGAAGTCAATCTTTTCTGCCTGTATGCAGATCATGAACCTTTGACATTTCAGGAGGCTATAAAAGAAGAATGTTGGAAAATTGCTATGAAAGAAGAGATACATGCTATTGAGAAGAATGATACATGGGAGCTGACTACACTTCCTAGTGGTCAGAAAACTATTGGTGTCAAATGGGTGTATAAGATCAAGCGAAATGCTGATGGTGAGATCGATCGCTACAAGGCAAGGCTCGTAGCAAAGGGCTATAAACAGAAGTACGGAGTGGATTATGAAGAAGTCTTCGCTCTTGTTGCTCGCTTTGACACTATGAGGATGATTATCTCCCTTGCAGTCAATCATAGTTGGATGATCTACCAACTTGATGTGAAATCTATATTCCTAAATGGAATTCTGGAAAAAAAAGTCTATGTTGACCAACCTGAAGGCTTTATTATGCAAGGGGAGGAACACAAGGTGTATTGATTGAAGAAAGCTCTCTATGGGTTGAAGCAAGCTCCACGTGCTTGGAATACAAGCATCGACAACTATCTTTAAGAGAACGGCTTCGCCCAATGTCCATCTGAGAATGCAGTCTACATCAAGAAGAATGATCATGACGACATGCTCATAGCATACCTATATGTTGATGATTTGCTGTTTACAGGGAACAACCAACCGATGTTTGATGAATTTAAAAAGGCCATGTTTAAGGAGTTCAAGATGACCGACGAAAGTCTGGTGCCTTTTTTTTAGGCATCGATGTGAAGCAACAACATGGTGGCATCTATATATCTTACAAAAAGTACGCCAAGGAATTGCTTGAAAAGTTCAAGATGGCCGATTGCAATGCCGTAAACATGCCTGTAGCAACGGGCTTAAAACTGATAAAGGACGGAGAAGGAATAAGCATGGACTCGACTCTGTTTAAAAGTCTAATTGGAAGCTTAAGGTACCCCACAATCACAAGGTCCGATGTCATCTATAGTGTTGGGCTACTAAGCAAATACATGGAAGTGCCAAAAGAATCACACTGGCTAACCGCAAAAATAATCCTCAGGTACGTCAAAGGAACAATGAAATTCGGTCTTTTCTATCCATACGATAATGAAGCAATGTTGCATAGATACTCAGATAGTGATTGAGGAGGTGATCAAGATGAAAGAAAGAGCACCACGGGATATGTTTTCTATCTCGGATCAACTGCTTTCACATGGAACTCAAAGGAGCAAAGTGTCGTTGCTCTATCCACATGTGAAGCAGAGTACGTGGCAGCATCGTCCACAGTCTATGAGGCGATTTGGTTGAGAATCTGTTAAAGGAACTGAAGCATCCGCAGGAAGAATCCATAGTCATATTTGTGGATAACAAGTCAGCAATCGATTTTGCTAAAAATCCAATGCAACATGGAAGAAGCAAGCACATCGATACTCGATACCATTTTCTAAGAGATCAAGTAAAACAGAAAACAGTGAAATTGGAATACTGTCATACTACTGAACAGGTGACAGATATTTTCACCAAGGCTTTACCGACTGATACATTCAGACGACTAAGGACAATACTTGGAATGAAACCCTTTTTGGTTTGAAGGGGAGTGTTGGAATGACCAATCCAAAACGGTCGGTCCAGATTGTCCAGCAATATCTGAAAGCTTCTTGGTATCTGAAAAGCCATATGTTACAACTGTTGGCATTTCCCACACGTTATGACTATTGGAGTTTCCATACGTTAGAAACTGCCACATTGAATCTAGTCTCTTGATTTAGGTTGCTATAATCTTTATATATACAGATAGTTGCTGTATGTTTTTGTAAGCAAGGAACTAAGTAAGAAAGACAGCAAGTCAGTAAAATAGTTCTTTATACAGTAGCAGATTTGAAAATCTGTTTGTTCTCTGTCTTGAGTCATTTCATGGTTTTGAAAAGCCAATCACCCTACAATCTGCAAATTGCCTAGCCTCTGGAGGATATCGCCCAACATCGTCCAAGCCGCTGGTGGATATCAGTCAGTATCTAAGACAATCGCACAACCTACCGGTTAACTTCTAGAGCTATCACCCAACAAATTGATTCGGTTTCATAGGAGATCGCCTAGATTCTGTGGAGATCGCCCAACATAAGTGACCTAATCCTTTGTCAATGGACCACTTGAGGACCATCATCCTGTCTAACATAGTTTACAAACTGAATTGCCAAAATTTTGGTAAATAGGTTGAAGCCATGGTGTCATGCCCTTAAATCCGAGACTTGAGTACAACAACTCAAGGCCCGAGTTTCAGAGTGCAAATTTAATCCAAATATAACCTTTAGAGAAATTCCATTCCACATACCATAATAATACCAAACTAAAGTACTTTATTAACCATAACTTAAATCTCAAATAGAAATTAAGTCAAACAACTACATCTACTCTGCAAAATATTCAAATTTACTACAGTCTGTTTTCAATTATCTTCCAAAAGAAATAAATTCAACACTTAAGATAGGATAAGTCTTCTAATAAAAATAGTCGTTCAGATATTCTGCTTCAGCCGCTCCTCCTTCCTCCTGATATCCTGCAGGAACTGTGGTGATTTTGGTGAGCTAAAGCCTAGTGAAGTCATTTCCATCACAGGTAATATTCCAGTTAATAAGATATTAGATGTAAAATATCGACAGCTGGAATTGTACGAATATACGAAGATATGGTGATGATTAACACACTTTATGTTTTATTATGAATGAAACATGATTATCATGATGTCATGTATGTTATGATACGTGCAAGAGCAACAAACATCTAGGAACTCGTTGCCACCGAACATTAGGAACCCGTCGCAAATCAACCATGCTCACCTAACCGGTACAACGAGGCGGCAAATCAACCATGCACACCAATGGGCAAATCAACCATGCACCACTGATCCAACCGAGCAAATCAACCATGCACCACTGATCCAACCGAGCAAATCAACCATGCTCAATAAGTGAAACGACCAGAACTCGCTGCCACTGAACATTAGGAATCCGTCGCAAATCAACCATGCTCACCTAACCGGTACAGCGAGGCCGCAAATCAACCATGCACGCCAGGAGTCAAATTAACCATGCTCCTGTTCTGTCGTTGTGTATAAAAGATGTATATGGATGTCATGAATCACAGAAACATATCTTCAAGCATACAATGCATATCATCATTCAAACCCAATCACACCATGCATGTGTCAATCTTCATTTAAATACTTATTCATTTATTCATCATAAATTAAGAGAATTGTTAAAGAGGTAAGTCACCTAAAGTTACCTAAAGTGTCGTACCAACAACCTTGTATCGTGCATCTACGTTTCGTTTAGCTAGGGTTTTTATATTTGAAACTTAGGAGGCGAATTCGAAGGAAGTACGTTCAACCTATGTTTAACCTCTAGGTAGGGTTACGGAGAAAAGTAGAGAGAGATCTACAAGGAAAGTAAAGAATGTAAATATGAAGTTGGATAATATAACAAGCGGTGGAATCCCTTACCTAGGATCAACTTAAAGACTTGAGAATAACTTAGAAATTACATAACTTAAACCAAAATTTGATGAATAGTTAAATGAACTATATGGGAGAAATTAACGGAAAAACTATGTGAAGAATCACTCACTGTGATGAACTATAGGCTCTATACAAGCCCAAACCTGAATATGAGTTGGCTCAGCGAGTCGCTCAGCGAGTCAACTCGGTTTGGAAGTCTTGAAAAGAAGTTTCTTCTTCTCTCTTCTTTCTTTCTCCTTTTTCTTTTTTCTTTCTTTTTTTCTTCTTCTTTTCTTCTTCTTTTCTCGCTGCCCCAGCAAGAGCAGCAACAGCTCAGCTACCTCCCTCTCTCTCTCTCTCTCTCCGCTTCTCACTCTTTCTCTCTCGTTTCTTCTCTTCTTCTTCTTTTTCCTTCTTCCTTTATTTCTCTTTCTTCTTTTCTTCTTCTTTTCCATTTTCTTCTTCTTCTTTCTTGCTGCCCCAGCAAGAGCAGCAACGGTAGCAATAGCAGCAACGGCAGCAACAGCAGCAACAGCAGCCTCTCACTCTCTTTCTCTACCGCTGCTCTCTTTCTCTCTCCATCGCTCCTCTCTTTCTTTCTCCAACAGTTCTCCCTCCCTTTCTCTCTCACTGTTTCTTCTGAAGGGACGCAGTAGGAGGGCCGGCCCTTTATAGCCCGCATGCATGCCCGTTCGCACGCTAGGTGGTTCCGAATCCAACTTGGATTCGGATTCCGTGACTTGCAACCCAAGTTAACTTGGACCGTTGGGATGATAAGTGGGGTCCACACGAAGATTCGAAAGAGGTCTGGACCATCCATGCACGACGGATCTATAGATCTTGTAACTTCTTGATTTGAACGAAGATTTGAAGAAGATTAGATACTTGGTGGATGGAAGAGAAACTTGGGAGGAATGTACTCGTTGAAGGTACGAAATCGATGGACGGCATGGATCGAACTATGGGGCCCATCATGATGATCGCATGGGGTCCCATTGATGACATCGTGCAGACGCTGTAATAGCGTCCGCTGTTTCAGCGGGTGAAGAATCGGTGAAGAAGAAGTTCTTTTAAACAGACTGTTACGTGCGGCGCATGTACACCCAAACTTAGTGTTCCACTTTCATGTGGGGCCCACTTGCAATAGTCAAACGTCATCACCTCCGTTCAAATGGTGGATGACACACATTTAGTTGCCCATGAGAAAAATGAAACAAATCTAAGTTAAGGTGGCCCGCTTATGGCCCGATTTCTGATTAGGGTACTTGTAGGATGATCGGAGAGTTGAAATTTGACATGTATGGTTGGATTGAGTCCTAAAACTATTACATAGAGTTTTGTACAATAATGATCGCCGAAAATCATGATCCTTGCAAATAACTTAAGTTTCGTTAATGGTATTTTCATGTTACTTGTGGTTTTATGAAATTTTGCTAAGCCTGACACGTTCACGCTATTCTAAGGTTTATGTTGAGCGATTTTAATGAAGGTACCCTACCATAATTCCTTACGGATAGCTCAATATAAATTTATAAGTATTTATGTGATTAATTTCTTAATTAACTATTCAAAATGCTAATTAAATTATTTTTGAAATCTAAAGTAAACAAAGGTCATGTTTTAACTCATGTAAAACCAGGGTTATTACATTCTACCCTCCTAAAAGAAAAATTTCGTCCTCGAAATTAAACGTACCTCAAAATAATTCTGGGTATTTTTCTCGAATTTCATCTTCGCGTTCCCAAGAAGCTTCTTCAACTTCGTGATTACTCCATTGTACTTTCACAAGTGGTATCGTTTTGGTACAAAGTACTTGTTCCTTTCTGTCTAAAATTTTAATTGGCTTCTCAATGTATGTAGTATCTTCTCGAATTTCCAAAGGTTGCCAGTCGATGACGTGGGAGACATCTCGTTCATATTTTCGCAACATGGAGACATGAAAAACATTATGAATACTCGATAACTGAGGAGGTAAGGCCAGTCTGTATGCCACAGCGCCAACTTTAGCTAATACTTCAAATGGTCCGATATATCTTGGAGCTAACTTTCCCTTTTTCCCAAATCGCATGACTCCTTTCATCGGAGAAACTTTCAAAAATACATGATCTCCCACGAAGAATTCCAATTCCTTCCTTCGGTTATCTGCATAACTCTTCTATCGGCTTTGGGCGACACGGATACGTTCCTTTATAACTGCAATCTTCTCAGAAGTCTGTTGCACAAGTTCAGGTCCTAATAAAGCTTTCTCGCGCACTTCTGTCCAACAGCTAGGGGATCTACAAGGTCTACCATAAAGTGCTTCAAACGGTGCCATTCCGATAGTCGACTGATAACTATTATTGTATGCAAACTCTATCAGAGGAAGATGGTTGTCCCAATTACCCTTGAAATCGATAACACAACACCTGAGCATATCTTTTAATATCTGATTCACTCTTTCCGTCTGGCCATCAGTCTGTGGATGAAATGCGGTACTATAATCCAGTTTAGTTCCCAATGCTGCTTGCAGACCTTTCCAGAATCGAGAAACAAATCTAGGGTCATGATCAGAAACAATCGAGATAGGCACCCCATGAAGTCTCACAATCTCCTTGATGTACAACTTGCTCAGCTCTTTTAAGGAGTTATTTATTCGCACCGGTAGAAAATGAGCTAACTTAGTTAGCCTGTCTACAATTACCCACACAGCATCATGATTTTTCCCCGACCTGGGCAGACCCATAACAAAATCCATGGATATACGTTCCCATTTCCATTCTGTGATTTCTAATGGTTGTAGTAGTCCAGAAGGTCTCTGGTGTTCAGCTTTAACCTATTGACAGGTGAAATACTTGGATACAAAATTTGCGATCTCCTTCTTCATGTTATTCCACCAATATGTCCTGCGAACGTCGCGATACATCTTCGTACTTCCAGGATGTATTGTCAACTTTGATTTATGGGCTTCTTCCAAAATTTCTTTCTTTAGTTCTTCCACGTCAGGCACGAACACTCTTCCTCGATACCTGATTGCTCCATCTGCCCCCACTTTCCATTCAACTGCTGCATCGGCGGCTATAATTGAAATTCGATCCTGGAGCCACGTGTCCTGCTTTTGGGCGTCTATGATTCGGGTTACCAATGTTGGCTGGATCGTCAAATTTCCAAGGAAAGCCATAGTGCTATTTTCCCATTGTTGGATCTCGTAATCCTTGATATTTTCTAACAATTTCCATTCTTGCATGGCGAGGGTTGCGGCAAGTAATTGTTTCTTCCTACTCAAGGCATCGGCCACGACATTTGCCTTGCCCGGATGCTAACAGATGTCGAAGTAATAGTCTTTTAGAAATTCTAGCCACCTTCTCTGCCGCATGTTCAACTCCTTTTGGTCAAATAGATATTTTAGGCTCTTATGATCGGTGTATAGTTCAAACTGTTCTCCATACAAATAATGTCTCCATATTTTCAGAGCGAAAACAACCATAGCTAGCTCCAAATCGTGAGTAGGGTAATTTTGCTCATGTTTCTTCAACTGCCTGGAGCCGTAAGCGATCACTCTTCCGTTCTGTGTAAGAATACATCATAACCCTTGGTGAGAGGCATCCATGTAGACGACAAATTTTTCTCCCTCCGCTGGAATCGTTAATATCGGTGCCGACGTTAAATGCCTCTTAAGCCTCGTAAATGCTAATTCGCAACTGTCATCCCATGTAAAGGTCTTACTCTTCCCCGTTAGACTGGTTAACTGTCTCACAATTTTAGAAAACCCGTCGATAAACCTCCTGTAATAGCCTGCCAAACCCAAGAAACTTCATACTTCAGATGCATTTGTGGGTTGTTCCCAGTTAATCACAGCTTCGATCTTTGTCGGGTCTACTGAGATTCCCTTTTTCGACACAACATGTCCCAGAAATTTTACTTCCTTCTTCCAAAACTCACACTTTTTGAGTTTAGCATAAAGTTGGTTATTTTTGAGGATTTGTAACACAGTCGTAAGGTGTTCCTCGTGTTCCTCATAGGTCTTGGAGTAGATGAGGATATCGTCAATGAAAACTATGACGCACTGATCGAGGTAAGGCTTGAACACCCTATTCATTAAGTCCATAAACACCGCCGGAGCATTCGTGAGCCCGAAAGGCATAACCAGGAACTCATAGTGGCCGTAACGTGTCCTGAAGGCGGTTTTTGGTATGTCAGGATCCTTGATTCTTAACTGATGGTACCCTGACCTCAAATCTAGTTTGGAGAAGTATCGAGCTCCCCTTAATTGAACGAACAGGTCATCGATACGAGGCAAAAGGTATTTATTTTTAATTGTGGCCTTGTTAAGCTGACGATAGTCAATGCATAGTCTCATCGAGCCGTCCTTCTTCTTCACAAATAGGACCGGTGCTCCCCAAGGTGATGTGCTGGGCCTTATAAATCCTTGATCTAACAGTTCTTGAATCTGCTTCTTTAGTTCTCTTAATTCCAATGGGGCCATGCGGTATGCTGCTCTAGAAATCGGGGCGGTCCCTGGTACCAATTCGATGGAAAAGTCCACTTCTCTCCGAGGGGGCAATCCAGGGATTTCTTGGAACACGTCAGGAAATTTGTTAACTATGTGTATTTGTTCAGTATGGTTTTCCTGATCTTCTGTCTCGGATAGTGCTACTATGCTTATTATTGGATCTACATGCTTGCCCCCATGAAATGTGATGACTGGTTGATTTGGGGTGGAGAAGGTCACTGTCTTTTCATAACAGTCTAAGGTGGCGTGATGTGCGGCTAACCAATCCATTCCAAGGATAATTTCGAATCCCGTCATATCCATGACGATTAGATTTGCTGGCAGGCAAGCCTCGCCTATCAAGATGGGACAATCCTTACATATTCGATCTAACACTACTGATCTACCAATGGGTGTGGCAATAGCTAGATTCCTATCCATGTTCTCGCTAACCAATTCCAAAGAAGTAACCAGGGATGCAGAAATAAATGAGTGTGTAGCTCCCATATCAAACAAGGCTTTGGCAGGTGTTGTGAATATAAAAAGCGTACCTTCGACTACTGTCCCATTTGCGTTATGATCAGGTGGGGCATCTGTGATTGCGTAGCACTATGGTGCTACTTCTTCAGGAACTTGTTCTTCTTCGGGTGGCATTTCTTCATGTTCTTGTGCTATTTCAGGCTCCCCTGCTGGCGGGGCTACTGCATAAACTCGCCCTTGAGCTTGCTGTCTTGGAGGTTGGTTACCAGGCCTCGTAATAGAGAAAGGTTATGTTTGTTGTGGCCTTTGAGAGTATTGTGGAAGCCTCTGATGTTGCACATGTGGTCGATGCTGTGGCTGTGCATATTGGGATGGTGGAACGCGTGTCTGGGACACCGGGCGAGATGGCCCCTGGACTAATAGAGGGCATGATGATCGCGTGTGACCCACTTCGCCACAATTATAACATCTCCCTTAGAATTGATTGCTGCTTGATGGAGGTAGGGGTGCGGAACTTCCCATCATTCTCTGTCTCTTATCTGAATGTTGGGGTATTGCAGTAGATGACGCCTTGTTTTTCGACCCCGTTTCGGACTTTTTCTGATCCCGATCCTTCCAAAACTCCTCAAAGTCTCTCTCCACCACTAAGGCCTTATTAAAGACCTTCATGTAAGTCGTCAGTTCGAAGGCCCGTACTCTGCTGCGTATCGGTGGTTTGAGGCCGTTCTCAAATTTTCGGGCCTTATCTTCTTCCTCTCGTACCATAGAAGTGGCATACCTTGCTAACTCCGTAAACTTGGCTTCATACTGTCTGACGGAAAGTTTTCCTTGCTCCAATCTCATGAATTCCACTATCTTCTGATCTCGCATAGTCTTTGGGAAGTATTGTTTATTAAATTTGTCGTAGAAGGAGTCCCAGGTCCACACAGTGCCTGGGGCAACTGATCTCACCATGGATTTCCACCAATGGTACGCTTCTCCTTCGAGTACAAAGGTGGCTAAAGTAACTTTCTCTTCTTCTCTGCATCCCATTCCCTCAAAGAGTTTCTCCATTTTGTTTCGCCAGTGTTCAGCTTCGTTCAAGTCGGGCGATCCGTTGAATGAGGGGGGTCGTAACCGTTTGAATTTTTCCAGTAACCCACCTGAGTTTCCGTGAGTGGTTGGAGGGGGTATCGGATTATGCTGATTATTCTAAATTCCAATTACGTTGACCACAGTCTCCAACACTTTCATCATTTCTTATAGCAGCTGGTTTTGTTCGGCCAACCCAGGAATTGCTGTCGTTGTATTGTTAGTAGCGGGTGGGGTGGAGGGCGTCCCGTTTTGCTCGCTACGACCCGTCATGGTTAATCTACGAGTCAAGTAGAATCATAAGTTAATACTTAATGTGATTGGTGTCGTCAAAGGACTGGATTATTCACCTTAAATCTAAGCCTAACCCATAACCTTAGGCACTGGAATCTCGAAATTCTCTCTGATACCAAGCTGTTACGCCCTGAAATCCGAGACTCGAGTACAACAACTCAAGGCCCGAGTTTCAGAGTGTGAATTTAATCCAAATATAACCTTTAGAGAAATTCCATTCCACATACCACAATAATACCAAACTAAAGTACTTTATTAACCATAACTTAAATCTCAAATGGAAATTAAGTCAAACAACTACATCTACTCTGCAAAATATTCAAATCTACTAAAGTCTGTTTTCAATTATCTTCCAAAAGAAATAAATTTAACACCTAAGCTAGGATAAGTCTTCTAATAAAAATAGTCGTCCAGATATTCTGCTTCAGCTGCTCCTCCTTCCTCCTGATATCCTGCAGGAACTGTGGTGATTTTGGTGAGCTAAAGCCCAGTGAGGTCATTTCCATCACAGGTAATATTCCAGTTAATAAGATATTAGATGTAAAATATCGACAGCTAAAATTGTACGAATATACGAAGATATGGTGATGATTAACACACTTTATGTTTTATTATGAATGAAACATGATTATCATGATGTCATGTACGTTATGATACGTGCGAGAGCAACAAACGTCTAGGAACTCGTTGCCACTGAACATTAGGAACCTATCGCAAATCAACCATGCTCACCTAACCGGTACAGCGAGGCGGCAAATCAACCATGCACGCCAGGAGTCAAATCAACCATGCTCCTGTTCTGTCGTTGTGTATAAAAGATGTATATGAATGTCATGAATCACGGAAATATATCTTCAAGCATACAATGCATATCATCATTCAAACCCAATCACACCATGCATGTGTCAATCTTCATTTAAATACTTATTCATTTATTCATCATAAATTAAGAGAATTGTTAAAGAGGTAAGTCACCTAAAGTTACCTAAAGTGTCGTACCAACAACCTTGTATCGTGCATCTACGTTTCGTTTAGCTAGAGTTTTTATATTTGAAACTTAGGAGGCGAATTCGAAGGAAGTACGTTCAACCTATGTTTAACCTCTAGGTAGGGTTACGTAGAAAAGTAAAGAGAGATCTACAAGGAAAGTAAAGAATGTAAATATGAAGTTGGATAATATAACAAGCGGTGGAATCCCTTACCTAGGATCAACTTAAAGACTTGAGAATAACTTAGAAATTACATAACTCAAACCAAAATTTGATGAATAGTTAAATGAACTATATGGGAGAAATTAACGGAAAAACCATGTGAAGAATCACTCACTGTAATGAACTATAGGCTCTATACAAGCCCAAACCTGAATATGAGTTGGCTCAGCGAGTCGCTCAGCGAGTCGACTCGGTTTGGAAGTCTAGAAAAGAAGTTTCTTCTTCTCTCTTCTTTCTTTCTCCTTTTTCTTCTTTCTTTCTTCTTTTTTTTTTCTTTTCTTCTTCTTTTCTCGCTGCCCCAGCAAGAGCAGCAACAGCTCAGCTACCTCCCTCTCTCTCTCTCTCTCACTGCTTCTCTCTCTCTCTCTCTCTCTCTCTCTCTCTCTCTCTCTCTCTCGTTTCTTCTATTCTTCTTCTTTTTCCTTCTTCCTTTATTGTTCTTTCTTCTTTTCTTCTTCTTTTCCTTCTTCTTCTTCTTCTTTCTTGCTGCCCCAGCAAGCGCAGCAAGAGCAGCAACGGCAACAACAGCAGCAACGGCAGCAACAGCAGCCTCTCACTCTCTTTCTCTACCGCTGCTCTCTTTCTCTCTCTATCGCTCCTCTCTTTCTTTCTCCAACAGTTCTCCCTCCCTTTCTCTCTCACTGTTTCTTCTGAAGGGATGCAGTAGGAGGGCCGGCCCTTTATAGCCCGCACGCACGCCCGTTCGCACGCTAGGTGGTTCCGAATCCAACTTGGATTCGGATTCCGTGACTTGCAACCCAAGTTAACTTGGACCGTTGGGATGATAAGTGGGGTCCACACGAAGATTCGGAAGAGGTCTGGACCATCCATGCATGGCGGATCTATAGATCTTGTAGCTTCTTGATTTGAACGAAGATTAGATACTTGGTGGATGGAAGAGAAACTTGGGAGGAATGTACTCATTGAAGGTACGAAATCGATAGACGGCATGGATCGAACTATGGGGCCCATCATGATGATCGCATGGGGTCCCATTGATGACATCGTGCGGACGCTGTAACAGCGTCCGTTGTTTCAGCGGGTGAAGAATCGGTGAAGAAGAAGTTCTTTTAAACGGACTATTACGTGCGGCGCACGTACACCCAAACTTAATGTTCCAGTTTCACGTGGGGCCCACTTGCAATAGTCAAACGTCATCACCTCCGTTCAAATGGTGGATGACACACATTTAGTTGCTCATGAGAAAAATGAGACAGATCTAAGTTAAGGCGGCCCACTTATGGCCCGATTTCTGATTAGGGTACTTGTAGGATGATCGGAGAGTTGAAATTTGACATGTATGGTTGGATTGAGTCCTAAAACTAGTACATAGAGTTTTGTACGATAATGATCGCCGAAAATCATGATCATTGCAAATAATTTAAGTTTCGTTAATGGTATTTTCATGTTACTTGTGGTTTTATGAAATTTTGCGAAGCCTGACACGTCCACGCTATTCTAAGGTTTATGTTGAGCGATTTTAATAAAGGTACCCTACCATAATTCCTTATGGATAGCTCAATATAAATTTATAAGTATTTATATGATTAATTTCTTAATTAACTATTCAAAATGCTAATTAAATTATTTTTGAAATCTAAAGTAAACAAAGGTCATGTTTTAACTCATGTAAAACCAGGGTTATTACACATGGATCCAGTCGTTGAATTTCTCTCCGAACTAGGCAACCATTTTACCAATGAGATAGAATCATGAAAATGTTATTACCGCCCAAGGGGCGCTCCATTCACTTAAGACAATGAAAAGGAAAGAGGGAGGGATGTGTATGTAACTATATATTGCAAAAGGTGCATGATAAAATGGAGTGGAACTTATGGACAAGATGTGATTTTATCATAAATTGATTAGGCTTGTTATGTGTTGTATTTAGAGCTGTACACGAGTTAAGCATGCTCGAAAAACTCGCTCGGCTCGGTTCGAAAATGCTCGATTCGTTTCGGATCAAAAGTCGGTTTGAGCCGAATCGAGTCATTTTTTTGGTACTCGAATGAGTTTGAGTCGAGCACCAAGCATGGCCCTGCTCGAGTCGTATTCGGCTCGAATTGACTCAACTTGAACATTGACTCGTATTCAGCTCGAATTGACTCGGCTTGACTTACTTGTTGACTCGCTCAGATGACTCAAGAGTATAAATATCTAAAAATAATAATAAATAATAAAAACC